>JAYMSL010000572.1:0-22965 GCA_036897195.1 Plantago coronopus
GGATGATCTTATTTGATTTGGTATCGAAAAAATTAGTTTTTATTTTTATTTTTCCAATCCCGTCGAGTATCGACGGGCCATTGGCTAGTTGTATTTAAGTCAAAATCACCAAACTGGAACCTTTTCCAAAAATAATAATTCACCAAACTGGAAATCCTCATCCTGATCACTTTCTAACACTATTTAAGTTTGAATTGCAAGCATTAAAATCAATTACTCAATAAAAGATTAATTACAATGTTCCAAATTCCAATTGCATTTAGTTTCAATCTTTCAATTCATTAACACATTTTATGAATTTTCAAGGTTTGAACTTTGACTCCTTCCTGACATTCATCTTTTTTCTTTTTACATATTTAACTTCGCTCTCTAGGTTTACATTTTAAATCTGTTCGGTAACTTAAGCAGTTAAGCCTGACGGTTAATGGTACTGCTTCTTCATAACTTCAACAAAGATATGTCACTATGTAAGGGTTCATGACTTCAATTGAGGTACACAATGGCAAACATATGTTGGGGAAAGTAAAAAAGAAAGCTAAGTTAGAAATATAGTTTCGAAAAGAATAAATATGTAAATAACTGCAAAATTTTGTACATTTCTCAACTATAATATGCTATGAAATGTTGCATATTTAGATGACAATGCACATTAATTTAGATGTTTTCAAGAATTTGTTCAAACTAATCAAAATTGAAGGGAACTATGAAACTGAATTTAAAGTGAAAATAATAGAGTTATATGATTTTCCGTGACAATAAGGATTTGAGACCAAACACAAGCTTGCATAAATCCCTAAATCTGGTCGGGTTTTGCTGTTTCGGAGACTGAGTGTTGGACCGTGCTGGGGCAAATTATCCAGCCCAGACTATAACTTCCACGAGCTAACAAGTCCAAGTAATGAGCTTTTAAATGGGCTGGGCATTGCCCAACCATTGCTGGGCTTTTGGGTTACGCAAACTTTTACATTTGATTTAGTCGATCGAAAATGGTACCTTAAAAGTAAAATGTTTAGAGAAAAATTTTGAAACCAAATTATTGATAACTATCGTCCACGAGAGAAATAGAATCCCACATTTAATGTTATAATCTGTATTCCACATCCGTTAAGATTGATTGAAATAAAGTATCTATTATAACTAGAAACACACACTCTTACTGGCCTGAAACGTTATGAAAGGTAACTACAGTAACACACATTTAAGCCCTGTCCCGTTCACTTTAATTTGAGGTGCGTTCAGTTCAGTTTAGGTCCATTTCAATTTATCTAAATTCAGGTGTGTTCTGTTTAATTTAGGTGTATTCAATTCAGTTTAGTTCAAGTGTGTAGTACAAATTTATACTTGAATTCAGTTTAGTTCAGTTCAATTATGTTCCGTTCATTTCTTAGATTTCTAAGTAAATTAAAGAGAGAGTTGAAATGAATGTTAGTGGATTAATTAAACTTGCTTTATTACTTTTTCATAAACAAAAGTTAAAAGAAAAGGAAACAGTACAAAAAGTGGAGTAAGACTATAGTGGACATAAGTCAAATAAAAATATAAAAATCCCCGACATTCTTCCGTTACTCACACTATTTTTGTTTATCATTCTTACCGAAAAATAAAAAATGAAACAGAAAACATAAAGCGTGTTTAGAAAAGCACAACAAAGTGGAAATTCGATAAAGAGCCATCCGCCTTCTTAGAAACACTCTTTTCCAGAAGCACAGTGAACACTCAACTCAGTCAGTAATGGCGGAAGGAAAAGGATCAACGCTTGTTCATCTTCTCATCATAGTCCTCAGCTTAACTGCATTTGGATTCTCCATCGCTGCCGAGCGGCGTCGAAGCAAGGTAACTTCTTTTTTATTTTGTTTACTAATTTATTTTGTCTAATTTGCACTTCTAGTTAAGCTCAATGTTGAGCTAGGTTTTCTAGATACATCTGTTGCTTCTTGCTTCGGTGATTCTGCCTTAACTTATGTTTGCCTTGTTAGATTTGGAATGTTGAATGAATATCTGTTTGCTTCTATAACAGCATCACTTTCTCTGATGTATTTGTGTGCCAGTGCCGGTGTGCTGATTTGGTTGCTGCATTTGCCTATAGAGTTTGAATTTTAAAGTCAGAAGCAGTGATTTAATGTAATTTATCTCACATTAAGTTTTAGATTTGGTCTGGTTTGTTTTATGCAAGATCCGGAGGTGTTAGTTATTGAAAATGGTGAGGAATTCTGGAAAGGATTGAGACAGATATGAGTTTGTGGTGACAGACCTCTAGCCAATTGAGTGATTGAATATTTCATTGTAGCTACTTGCTGAAAATTATAAGATTATGGCTGGATTGTAAGTTGAGGATAACCATCCTGTTTGGGCTACCAGCATCTGTTGACACCTTTTATCTCCCATAAGTTGTAGTTTTTGGACAACTTGCTCTCACTTTTAACTTTAAGATATTATCTATGGTAAGATAGTTGTGTGTACGTGCTATCATCTTCATGCTACAGTTTGGAATTTTTTTGGGTGTCAATAACCATTGTAATGACAAACTTATTTTAGCTTTGATATCTTGAGCTTGAACATTCCAAATTCCAAATTCCAAATTCCAAATTGTGTTGTATGATGTTTTGATTAAATTATGAGTTTCTGCAAAATTTGGCACTTGTATATTTCTGATTTCTTTTTCATCTGTTAGGGCACTCTACATGAAGATAATATCACAAATCGAACATACTGCGTTTACCACTCAGATGTTGCTACTGGATATGGGGTTGGGGCCTTTTTATTTCTACTCTCAAGCGAGTCTCTGCTTATGGGCGTAACAAAGTGCATGTGTTTTGGAAGGCCGTTGGCACCCGGAGGAAATCGTGCCTGGACCATAATCTATTTTATACTTTCATGGTATGATAACCTCTGTTAGCCTTACATCACGTTGTCTTTTCCTGTGATTATATTTATGCTCAGATTCCCTCATATAGGCTGATTATGGAATCATAGATCCCGTGCTTTTGAAATTTCACGAACCCCGGTTATATTTTGGCTATAATTATCTGTATTCTGCATAACCTTAATTTACCACCAGTACCAAATGTTAATATGATAGTCTTCTCCAAAAGTCCTTTTAACTTTTTGAAACCAAGGGGTTATGGGCCTGAGAGTATAATATACAATGCTGGCATATAGGTGTTCTATTAATTTCTCAACACTTTGCAGGATGTCATTTCTAGTGGCAGAAGCATGTCTAATTGGTGGAGCAAAAAACAATGCTTATCACACAAGATACAGGAACGTGATTCTTGCTGATAACTTTTCATGTGAGTCATTGCGGAAAGGTATATTCATTGCTGGAGCTGTCTTTGTGGTGGTAACTATGGTTCTCAACATTTACTTCTACATGTACTTCACTAAAGCCACTACCCAGCCAATAGGCAAAACCAATCGTGCTGGTTCAACTATTGGAATGACCGGACGTGTATAGATTTTGTGAGAACTTTAAAATGTGTCATCCTAGTTATGTCAGTTTATACCTATCTTGGCAACAGCATGTGGTACTTTTGCAGATTGTAATCAAACTCCAACTATTTGACTCTTGTCAATGGCATTAGATGGATAGTTTGGTTCTGTTAGGCTCCTTGTTGAATTCAAATTCCCATTTTATGTGCTTATGATAGTTTATGAGTTTAAGAACATATATGTACTTGCTGGGGTTTTGATATTTGATACTGTCCCTACTTTGGGCCGTAAATGCTTGATAGATAGTTGTGACTTGTGATTTGTGTCGATCATTCATGCAGCTTTGTCATATATACATAAAATTTCACCTGTAGACTATAGTGATGTAATCATATCATATTAATCTTGTACATAGTAATCTTGTACATAGTAATCTTTTTATTATGCAGCACTATAGTACAAAGAAGAATATATGGTGCCAGTTCTTAAAAAATACAATAAACTAAATGTACCTTTTAGAGAAACTCATCTATTGTACAGGGCGAATTGTATAAAAGGTCTGTAAGAAAGTAAGCACAAGAAGAATAGTTGCTGAGAATAAAGCAATGATAGTCCATGGACTATTAAGCTTGCTGTGAATCAGGTCTGCCATCCAAGTCTTAGCCTTGTTGTTAGAGTGCTCTCCAAGTCTAAGCATAACATCTTGATAGATACTCACATTTCGCAGATTAAATGTTTCAATGCTTTTAAATAACTCAACCACTTCCGCTTGATTCCCCAATCTATTAATGCAGAGTATTCCCTTGCGCTGCAGCTCCATAACATCAGCAGGGGTTTGGATGAGTGACTTCATAAAATTTGTATAGGACAACACAGTAAGGTCAGGTGAGGTGGTTACGTTATCTGGGGATACTTCGTAGGCTATCATGTTGGATAAGAAGACTGTTGTTAGGTTAGATACGTAGCAAACTGGGAGCTTAAGCTCGCCATACAAAGCATGTGAAGTAAATTTGATATCCTTGAGATAGTGAGAGGAGCTTGGAAGAAAGCGGACACCCTTTGCTTTTAGATAGCTGACTGGAGATGTAGTGTGGTAACTAGTCTTCTGCTTTGATGCGTAACTAGCATTTTCTTCTGATGCCCGTGTAGACCTTTTATTAGTTCCTATCCAAAATCTGGTGTTTGTAGCTTCCAGGTCATCTGCCAGTCCATCCTCTACTAGTATTCTCCGACAAGCTTCAAGAAGATGAAGTGGAGGATCGTTTGCTTCTCTTGGAATTCTAGCACATTCCAATTCCATAGACATCAATTCACTCAGGAACTCTCCAAGTACAACTTCTTCTGTACTGCCCATTGCAGCAATTAACAACTTGAGCACAAAATAGGGTATTTGATTCTCCAGCACCATCATATCACGAGCTGCAAAAGGAAGCGCTGCAGCCACGCCAAGACAATTGTACGAATCTTTGGCAATTACATCTGAGGTACGGATCCGTATGAAATTTATGATAAAACAAGCATCCATAACCATCATCACTGCCAGAGCATCATCATCGAACTTATTGACAGTCGAAGTATCAGCATAACAAGCTCTTATCTTATTTATGTTGCTGCGAACCCTGTCATATAAGTATCCCTTGTGCTCATCACTTCCGTTTGTGAACCATTCAAGACAAAGGTGCTTGAATTCTTCAGCTTGGTGGAACTGTTCTTTGCCATGGTGGTAAGGGCCCAAAGAAACCATAATCGGATCGTACACTGATGGCTTGCTGTGTTGCCTTGTTGACATCCTGAGCTGCTGGGAAACTTTATGAATCCGTCTTTTAGACGGTAACAAGCGTTCGTATGCAGTATCAATGCTAAATTGAAGTGGAGATATGCGGGTACTAGTAAGTGATTGTATCAATTGTTCGGATGCAGTATGAATGTCGATTTGCAGCTGAGATGCGTTGGCACCAGGTGGTGGTGGTTGGTCACCTCTTACTCTTACCTGAATTAATGTTCAAACACTACTTATCGATATGTGTTAAGATAGATTTCTATATAAAATAAAAAATGTAAATGATAAATTTAGTTGATTCCTAGTACCTGGGAATATGCAGTAGCAAACGAAGAAAACTGACGCCTGTGTGGAGGAGTAAGCCCGGCTTTAAGATGTTGGTGTGCAGCTATGTGATTAAAATTCCAACCACTCCTATGCAGGAAATTAGCCATACAAACCACGGTTGGTCCCAACATTATGTAATTTTTACTGTTAGGATCCCAACTTGTGAAATGATTTTGACCCAAATCATAGCCTACTACTTCATGTAAGTACTTGACCACACTAATCATTTCTGGTTTCTCCAACATTTCCTTCTGGGCAGTGTCGGTATCCCACCTTGAGTAGCGCTCTAAATTCAGGCTAAAGTCGTAATGCGACAAGTAGTAACCAAGACTCGTAATTTCTTTTGTGTAGGACGGATCTTTCTCGCCAAGAGTCGAAATTTCATCGGAGGATGAAGAAGAAGAAGAAGAAGCCATCTCGTCAAACACTTTCTTGGCGGATTATGATAGAGAAAGAAATTTGGTATGAATGCTAGCTAGTATGGTATGGTTTGATAAAAAGAAAGGGGCAGATTTGGTCTGTGGCCGGGTAGGTATGTTGGTCTTCGGATACGTCAACTGCGAACCAATATTTAAAAAGTGGCCAATTTATCTTTGATGCATTAGGTGGTGAAGAATTGCGCGGAAATTGGCCAATTTATATGTCTCTGTCATGCATACTAATTTTTCTTCTTTGAAAGTAATGTTAGATTTAAATTAGACTTTATTTCATTTAGACCCCTCTTAGAGCAATAGTTGTAGAGCTCCTATATTCCCCCATAAACCCAAATTTAAGGAAAAATATAAGAAAAAGGCTCAAAATTACCACAACTTCAGAGATCCTAAAATGGTGGAGCCCACAAATATTCAATCCCAAATTTAGGCACTGTGGGAATAAATTCTCAAATTTGCTCCTCCCCAAAGTCTCCCTACTTGCCATTATGCTTTAATGATTTTGTTATTTTCTTCTATTTTGATTACTTTTAACTACAATCTTTATATTGTTGAACATGTATCTATTTAATTAAGTGATTTTAGTAAATCTTGAAAATTATCTTTTAATAAATAATAAAAGCATATGTTATTTTAAATTACTTTGAAAACTTTTGAAGTAATGCTCTATGAAGTAACTAGTATTTGCGGAACATACCACACGTGCTATAACGTTTTCATATAAATAAAATAATATAATTAGCAAACAAAAATTCACGTCAATGAAATAATAATATATTTTCAAGTTTGAAATATATTGTTGTATATATAATGAACACAAAATTTTAAGTTGGATTCTATTGGTTGAAAATATAATATTTTACATTTTTTTAGAATGAGATAAGAGCCCTGAGGTTTTCCTATATGAGTTGGGTATCTTAAATAATTTAAGGGATGAGTTTAGGAAGAGTTTTTGGGATTTGGAAATAGGAGCTCTATAAAGAGTGCTCTTAGAGAGAGTAAGTTAAGTTCTAACTCAATGCTACAGTAATAAACATCTTTAGCATTAAATCAAATCCTTCCTTTTGTTTTCTCAAAAATCCTGTTACTGTTTCTGGATTAAGAAATCTAGATAATTTTAAACTTTAACCGAGTTCCAAAATTAATGTGTAAGAGTTCTGAATTGCAACATACGGTATGTATCTCCCACCCTAAACGATATAAAATAATAAAGATCGAAAATTAATCACATGGCTCTATCCACACCGGCATTGTCCTATAAAATACCACACCATGAACGTTCAAAATATCCCTTAATCAATCACATGATGGCTTCTTCCATTCTTCCCCCCTCCGCCACCGTGGTGTCACCCTCCGCCACCACTACCACCACTCCTTCCGGCTACTTCTTACTCAAACCAAAACACGTCTCCACTATAAGAAAGGCTAACAACTTTCGCAAAATATCTTGCAACTCTAATCAAAATAAGGACCACGAAGAACCATCATACGACAAGGTCGATAGGCGAAATGTTCTTATAGGAGCGGGCCTATATGGAGCCAAAGCTCTCACCTCCTCCCCTTTTGCTTTTGCAGCCCCTATCCCCGCCCCAGATGTTACCAAATGTGGCCCAGCCGACCTACCTCCAGGTGTCGAATCCACAAACTGTTGCCCTCCTCTCACTACGGCGAATATTGTGGATTACAAATTCCCTACACCATCAAAGACCTTGCGTGTTCGCCCTGCAGCCCACTTAGTCGACGAGGCCTACATTGCCAAATTCAATCGTGCAATCCAACTAATGCGTGACCTTCCAGAAGATGATCCATGCAGCTTCAAGAACCAAGCGAATGTTCATTGTGCTTACTGCGATGGGGCCTATGATCAAGCTGGGTTGCCTAACTTGGAGTTGCAAGTCCACAGCTCATGGCTATTCTTCCCATTTCATAGGTATTGAAATAATATTAATTGTTCGAAAAGATCACCACTAGTGGTCTAGATAAAAGACTAGACGTGTTTTGATTCTGAATAACTGATGGAAGATTTATTATATCAGCTATTCAAAAGCAAAACACGTCATCTCTTCCAATTGTATTAATTCGATCCATTACAGGTACTACCTCTATTTCTTCGAGAGAATCTTAATCAAACTCCTCAAAGACGACGGAATAGATGACACCAACTTTGCAATGCCGTTCTGGAACTGGGATGCTCCCGGAGGGATGCGAATGCCAACAATCTACACGAATCCGAACAACTCAGCCTTATACGACACCTTTCGCAACGCGTTCCACCAACCCCCATTCGTCATGGACTTAAACTACGGCGGAACCGATCTAGGAACCCCCGATCAGGAACAAATCAAGAGAAACCTGTCAATCATGCACCGTCAAATGGTACAACAGAGCCCACTAGATTTCTTCGGCAGCCCCTACCGCCGTGGAGACGAACCGAACCCAGGAAGTGGAGCAATCGAGCTTCTCCCCCACAACACCGTTCATGACTGGACAGGCGACCCGACCCAGCCAAACTCAGAGGACATGGGCACCTTCTACTCGGCTGGTCGGGACCCGATATTCTACGCTCACCATTCAAACGTCGATAGAATGTGGAGCGTCTGGAAGACTCTAGGAGGGGGCAGAAAGGATATAGCAGACCCTGATTTTCTTGGAGCTTCGTTCGTATTTTATGATGAAAACCGACAAATGGTTCAGGTTAGTGTTAAGGACTGCTTGGATGAGGCGAAACTGGGGTATAGCTATCAGAATGTGGAGATTCCATGGCAAAGACTGAACGCTAGGCCGACTCCGAGAGTTTCCCCTGCTGCGAGGAAGCTTAAAGCGAGAGATAATGCTGCTGATACTAATGACGTTCTTCCTGCCAAACTCGACAAGTAAGATCTCAATTAACATGTATCACAATTATACCACAACATGAGCTGGAGATCGTATTAATTTGCAATTCACTGATTTTGTTCTTTTGTACAGAGTGATTAAAATCATGGTGAAGCGGCCAAAGAAACTGAGAAGCAAACAGGAGAAGAGCGAGCACGTAGAGATCTTAGTGATTGAGGGGATTGAACTAGACCAAGACGTATCTGCTAAATTCGACGTTTACATAAACGATGAAGACCATGTTCAAACAACTGAAGCGAACACTGAGTTTGCTGGGACTTTTGTGAACGTGCCGCATAAACATGGTGAGAAGAAGATCAAGACTCAGTTGAGGTTGTCGATCCAAGACATCATTGACGATTTGGAAGCTGATGATGATGATAATGTCTTGGTCACTCTGGTTCCCACCAAGGGAGGTGAACACATCAAGATTCAAGGTCTCAAGATTGTGCTTGATGGTTGATTCTATTTTCTGTTCTTGTTTTTTTTTCCAGTTGGAAATTTCTTGTTAATGTGTTGTTGTTGTTGTTGTTTCCCATTGTCTTTTATGTTGTAGTTCGTTTCAAACAGAGTTGTTATCACTGAACTCTCTTGTACCATTGAAAAGCAAAAGCAATAATCGACATCTTTCTATTTGGTATTTACCACTGTATTAATCTTGAAAATGATAATTAAGGATATTATGAACCTCATGTGATCAAGAACCATACACATAGTATTGAGATGTTGGGAGAAGTATGGGGTGAAGTAGGTGTCAAAGTAGTTCTTTAGTTATGCATGAGGTATGAACTTGAATATCGCGAAAAAGTTAGTCTTCTAAAGAGTGGTTTTGGGTCTTTGATCATTTAATCCCATGTATTATTTTAAATATGTAAATACACTGCTGAATTAATATCAAAGGCTGATCTCCACTTCTTATTTTCTTAAATTTAGGCCGATTGTGTCTGGATCGGATCGGATCCGGACTGGTTTGGATCGATTCGGACCAGATTGGACGGATGTCCTTAGTGATTAAAAATAAGAAATGTAATATTAATTCTTGAGTATTTAACACACCACTTAATTTTTATAAGTTAATATTGAATATAATTTTGCTTAAAATTTAAAATCTTTACAAGGTATATCAATATCACCTAATTCTCGAAATAAATTATTTCCACCGTGCCCCCCTAAGCTTCAATTTGACTTTTTAGTCAACAAATAAAAGCGTAAGTATTTTTATCTAAAATATTGAGAGTGAATTTGAAAATAAGAAAATTATAAATATGAAAAGTCAGTGGGTTTGAAAAGTTATTAGGATCTGTAGTTTTGAATATATTTATTATTGGTAATAAAAGTAGTACTGTAACGAAGGGGACCTGAATGAAGAATGCCAAATACGGGAGGGCTGAGTTACAATATCCAAGTTTAACAAATAAACTGTAAAAGCGTTTCAGTTGTAACACGTTTTCATGTACTGCATTTGAGGCATTAGCTATAAGAACAAGTTGTTAGCTCATTTGAGCTTAATTCAGCATTCATATCAATAGGCAGTTACTTTCTTGGTTCTTTTTGTGTTTGTCGATCGTTCTAACTTGTGATAGTGAAATCAATCTTTTGTATCTTCATTAGGTCAATTCTTCGTGATAAGAGTTGGATCGTAACAAGTACGCACAAAATTTGTACGGAAATAAATGAAAATGGGAAGCTTGCTACATTTAATTTCCTGAAACAAGTTCCTGATAACCAAAGACCGCATAAGCACTTGTGCGATTTGGATTAAATCTTTATAAAAGTTAAGGGATGTGTGCTTAAATTTCCAGCTTTAAAAGTAAAATCATGTCTACAATAGTACAACACAAGTGCAGGACCACAAAAGAGAAACTATACATGCACACAAATCTCAGCATGACTTGTAAAACCAGAAAACTTTTCACCATACTTTATGTAGTATATGTTTTTACATACAACCATAAGTTCATAATAGACCTATCTAATGGTATACAGTAGTAGTACTTATTATTACACAACATGTATCAAACCTTTTGTTCATTTGTTTAAGATACACACCACTTGGGAATTGAATAAATGAATATACTTTCACAGAAACAAAAATAAGTAACCAACCAAAAATTTACAAGTGCGGTAGAGCCCAGCCGGGGTGAAACGATGATATACAAGTATCTCAGAGCTTACGATTTGCAGTGAGTTCAGACTGTGAGTCTTCTTGAGTTGCTCTTGTCAAGCTTTGAGGGAGCAGCTTTACTTCCAACTGGAACTCTCCTAGATGCTGCGCCTGTTGAACCACTAGCAGCAGTTCTCTCAGCAATTCTCTTCTGGCGTTCAAGCCGTATTTCTTCCATTCTCCTGCGTTCCTCTTCTTCCTGTACAAGAAAACAGAATCAGATACGTGTCAAAGAAAGGTGTTTAGGTGAAGCTATAGGACAAACAATCATAAGTATCACATAGCAGCAGATAAACAGATGAGTTCTGAAGTTATGGTACAGGGGTGATTGTGCAAGTAGTGTATAACATGGGCTGTGCCTGTGCGCTATAACCAATTTACTGCATACTTCAAGAAATCTAATATGCAAGCATCCTAAATGAAATAGCATTTCAAATACACAAGTACCGTACCTTCTGAAACTTGCTCTTTGCCATCATGGACTTGTTTGCTGGAGGCAGCTTCTTGCTCTTAGACAGATAATCCAATCTACTCTTCGACACTATAGTTTTCGACTTTGCATCCTTGGCATTTTTCCCAACTGCACCTGCACTCTTCTTGCCACCAGCAATTTTCCCATTCGCAGCAGAATCTTCAGCATGACCATTCACTTTAGCTGGAGAATTTTTATCAGCCTCATTGAAAGAAATTTCGACTTCATAATCCATTTCTGGTGTCCACGATGCCCCAACAGATTCCTGTGACTCTCGCACGAGCATCATGCAGAACTCATCAGTCTCAACAGACTTGGATTTCTCAGGGCCAGGAGTTCCATTAACACTTCCATTCCTATCAATGTCAGCCTCCATGCTAAGGTCGGTTCTCCAGTTAGAGACATATGAGTCATTAGCTGCAGATCTAGACTCTATAATGAACGAGTCGTCTACCACGGAAGCTCTTGCAGTAGGTTCTTTCAGAGTAATATCTGTTTCGTAGGATAATGTGTCTCTTTTAGTTTCTTGTGCAAAAGAGCCTCCAGAAGAGTTTGCAACAAACCAATCTTCTCCACTCCGGTTCTTTATACTGGATGATTCCAGGGAGTAATCTGGAAGACTTCCCCTCGATTCTTCTGAATTCTTTTGAAATAATGCATCTTCACCTTGTGAAATTGTCCTTTTTGCACTCGGGTTAATATATTCACCATTCCTGAAGTCCACCATGTAACCCTTGCTTACACTCTCTCCATTTCTCTGAATCACAAGAGCAGAGTCATCGGCAGCCAAATGCTTCATTTTAGCTTTCTCAGATTCCAAATACAAACTGCCGGTTTGGGCAGAAAGCCCATCCATGGAATTTCTCATCACGAAATGTTCATCCATTGATCTGTTATTATCAACATGTGCCGACTCATCACGACTCATGAGTAGATCTTGAAAGGCACCCCATGCTGTATTCGGTTTTTCCCCATCAGAATTATTAGCTACAGTCTCATCAACATGACCATTCGATCCATTTTGAGCAACAGAGCCCCACTTTGCTCTACTTTTGCGTGATTTCGGAACCGCATGCTTATCAAGAGATGCAACTGCATTTTCCACCCCCTCTCTGATGGAAGATTCATCAAGTGACATATCATCATCTGAGGCATCATTGTCATCTCCATTGCGCCTAGTGATGTAGTTTATGTTGCGAATGACAACAGTCTTCGAAGTCCTTTTCTTGTTTCTTTTATGCCCCTTTGACGAATGCTTCTTATCTTGCTCTCTCTCTTCCTCCGAATCAGTTGCTGTATCAGAGTCACTAGATGCAGTTTCTTCATCGTCTTCATGGGCATCCATTCCATTTGCATCAACTGATCTCTCTTTTCTCCTAGACGGCTTATGATTCTTTTGACTTTTGGATGGAACGCCACCTGGTGCTGGCCATCCCATCTGCCCAGCATAATATTGTTGAGCTGGATGCATACCAGGGAAAGGATAACCTTGGTATGGAGGCATAGGTCCTTGGTAATTGTACATATATGGGGGCATTTGATTCATCCAAGGGGCTTGTTGCTGGCCGTTTGGTGTCTGCTCTGTTGCAGGATTGTTTTCTGCAACATGTAAAATAGGGATTTGGTCAAAATATTATTCATGCAATACCACTATATATATTATGAAAGTGGGATTATTTCTTGTACACTGTTACTGCAACACACAAAAGTTCGAAGAATTACTTATCCTCCCGAAAGGATTTTATTAGTGTATAAAATATGGAATGGCCTCCATCCAGATACACGTGATTTGTAAAAGACTCCTTAAGTTAATGCATCTATACTTTCCCCCCTTGGTTAACTTGTTTGTTTCGTTTCTTAGGAATAATAGATGTCTATTATGTTGTGGGTTATAAAGATCCTATAGAAACTTGAGGGCTAAAAAAAAAAAAAAGATTCTGGTATATCAAATAGTGGAGAGGCACTAGCATCATGTTTTCTATAGGGCACTTAAACAATACCATGCAACTTAACTTCACAGAGAATTTTCGCTCTCTTGTTAGACTCTGACAGAAGACCGACTGTCCCTAAAATAGTTGAGCTACAACTCTTTTAATTCTTCAACACACATCCAAGACGTGAGTAGAGTATTAGGCACCTCAACACCTACTTGTCAAACCTCCAACATGTACTGCTGAGGGTGTTAAGAACCCGAGAAAATTGACGTGAAGCTTTTATTATCATGCAAGGCATTCAAGGAAAGAAGTGCGCATGCCTCTTTTACGTTATAAGAACCGCCACTACATGATGAGCTAAGTTGTAATTGTTATGCATCAGAGAATTGGTACGGTAGCAGACAATGCAAAAGTGTACCTTTGCTGCTATCAGAATTTCCTGATGTGGCAGTTGCATCAAGTTCAGAGGAGGCAGTTCGCACAAGTGGCAGATCGCCCGCTAGCATAATTCCAGATGTTCCCATGTAGGAAAGGTCCGGCATGGGGTATGCTTGTACTGCTGCTAATTCGCCCATCCATTGATCATCAGAATGCTTTTTCTTATATAGCTCTATGAAGTCAGTGCATGCAACTCTGAATGACAAAAAAAAAAGAAGAAAAGGATTTAGAAGTCTTGTATGAGCTTTGTGACTTGCACTGAAAATGAAAATCCAAAAGGCAATACAAAAGAAAAGAAGAGCAAAAACTTGTGTGTTTCAACAAAATTCTTCTAACACCCCCCATTTTGCTTCTTTCATCACCGTGGAAGCTAGCGGCCAAAGATTTGAGGTACCAAGGTTCATTGTTTTGGGAAGCTTGTTTTGGGATGCTTGTGTTTAGATTGAGAGATTTAAAACCTCACAAATTACAAGGGTATATTTGCACATAAAAGGTTGAAAAAAAGTTTTATGGGAGAAATGCTAGTGAATCAGTCCTTGTGCAAGAGTAAGTTGCTCCACCGATGACTAGGAATCACCCACAATATATACACATTGATTGAGGTGAGTCAGGTGACCCACACTGTTGTGACATGGTATACAAAATTAATCGTAGACCTGGTCTAGGTAAGTATTTTCCCCGGTGACCAGTACAGCACATGTTCGACTTGTGGAAATGGCATCTTTGCAGAAATGGAGTAAGGGTACATAACATATTACCCCACCCCACAAATTCAGGGAGTGCATATGGTACATGGTAAGCCCCCCTTAATGCTGACAAATGAATTCAAAGCACAACACCGATCTTAATGTAAATATTGGAGGAACATTATTAGGACCTTAGACGTGAAGCTCCAAATGAGTCAGCAAAGCATATAAGATCATCAATTGTGTCAATCTCATATCCAGCCACAACTGCACGTGCATAGGCCATGGCTTGCTCTTTCAGTAGCAAAGCTTTCCGTGTGTCCATAAGACGGTGAAGACGAATCCTTTTCAGAATAAGAATAAATAGGTCAGCTTCGAGAGATTAGGATACTATGCTTTATATTATTTAAAATAACAGAGCACGCACTTGGAATTTTCTTCGACTGCAGCCCCATCAACTTCTTCAGAGTTTATCTACAAAATCCATAAGAACTTGATTTAGAAACAAAATTAACTCAGAACATTTTCTTGTTGTTCCATTTAATTGGATTACCTTCGAGGCATGACTTTTCTTCGTGATCCCATCAGCAGCTGACAATACCATCAGATGCAAAGAAAACATTGGAGAATCAGACAAGAGCATACATGCATGCAAACAATTTATAAGATGATATCATGATTATGCATAATGATAAAAATAACAAATTGGACATGCAAGTTTCAGTTACAGTATGTCATGAGGTGTGGTGATGATTGAATCCAACTCTTATGTTCATAGCATAATTCCAAATCTTGTTAATACGATGATCCACTTATTGTACCTTCCCCCTCCTTCTCATTGATTTCATTAGATTGAACCGAACTCTCAATCTGCAAAATTTCTTTCTCTAACCGTATGATCCTCTCAAGAATTTCAGGGGTGCTCACAAAGCGCACGAATCTGCCATATAAGGGAAACAAACATCAATCATCAAGTTAATTACATCTTACATCAAATCATACCCATTTCAACTATTGGATCATTACATGTTAAGCTTTCACTATGACTAGGTTCAATAAACAAATACAAATTCCAATCATTAAACATCATATAGACACCCAAGATTATCGGTAATTTGCAAGAAAGGATATTGGTCCAAATTAAACAAATCATTATAACTTGTTTGTTTAGAATTGAAACACATATGAGTCCAATTTCTTCAGTCTAATCGCTTTAAAATAGAATTGGCACTTTGACTCTTTCTATACCCTTAGACCAAACACAATTAACAATTTAACGAACTGGAATGCAAAATTGAGAATTTCCGCCATTAATTAAGAATTCAAGATCAATCTCAATGCATAACAGCTGCTACCCAATTGCCTCCATTTGGTATTCACCATTCAAATTTCAACACATGATCCTACACAATCCAGATCAGTACTATAGTACTATACCATCTAAATTCTAACCAGTTCTGCTCACAACAAGAAACATAAATAGCAGCTAACATTGCACACAAGACGTTTGATAAAACTCCAACGAGATCCCACAAGTTCATTACCTCTGAAACGTGGCCTTAGTAAACCAGGGAGCGTCCTCATCAGCTTCCGGCAGCCGAAGCTTAATCGAATACCCACCTTTGGAAATCTGATCTTTGGCATACTTCAAGTGAGAAACAAAAGGATCCACCAAGCCAGATGCTAACTTCTCACTTTTCTTCCCAGCAAACACAACTAGATCACACCTGTTCCCAATCCAACACAAACCCACATCAGCAAACACAAAAACACACCAAATCAAACAAAGATAAGCTCCAAATGTACCTTGTCCTGGTGGGAGTGAGCTGAAAAAGAGCATAATCAAGAATGGTCTCCGGATCCATGTCTACACACAGACACACAGAGAAATGAACAAGAGATGTGGATGAAGAATGGGAATCTAGTTGTAGTAGGAGTTCATGTTAGCAATGAAGGTGACGTTTAGGAGGCTTTTGTTGAGGTTCTTAACTGGAGGTGAGGAAGAGCCAGCAAGAAATGATGGAGGTATGCACATGGGAAGTGTGTGTTTTTCTGTGTCTTTTTGTTTCTGTTGGTGTGTGTGTGTGTGTGTGTGAAATACTACAGTTTATGCTTTTTTATTGTTCAATTTGTGACCCACTTTTCTCCCACTATAATTATTCTCTCCATTTTACTAACTTTTTCTTAATCATTCATCTTCCTTTGCTTAATTATCATTTTACTTGTTTAATCATGATTTTGATTTGGGATTACTAGGATTATTCATTTATTGATATTTTATTTGTGTGTAGAATAAGATCATATGCTAGATGCACTGTAAGTGGTGGAGTGGACCATAAATGGTTGGTTGAATTTATTTGCACATTTGGGATCACAACTCCTTTGGAAATCAAATTAAAAGTGATAAAAGTTTTAAATGTTTGGTTATTATTGTAAGATTGTAGCTTTGTGAGAAAAAATGAACAGAGTTATGGTAATCTGATTTTTTTTATGAACAAAGTGTTCCTTTGATCTTTGGTCATTTTGATAAAGAAAAGGTTTTACAAAAAACTAACATTATATTATCATTTATTTAGTATATTATCAGATTAAGCTACCCACATAACCTTTGTTCTTTTGGGAAGATATTAATCCCAATTGTACAGTGGTATTTTGTGAATTCTCAAATACATACTATATCAACTTTTCATATGAGAAAATGCTTAAAGACATTTAGGGGTGTACGCGGATGGTACTGACGGTTATTTACCAAATTTCTAACCGACTCGCTTACGGTGAGTTTATCTAAACTACTAACCACGGCGGGTATGTTTTTCCTAACCACCGAGAAAACGGTGAATGGCGGGAATGAAGATGGGCTATATTATAAGTTAAATTGAGTACCGTATTATCGAAAAAGTGAATTATAGTATAGAGAAGATATTTTAGAGATTTGTAGGTAAAAGGTCGGGAATGAAGATGGTTTGGGTTGTATTATAAGTAGCTATCAGAAGAGAGATTGGAGCAATAATTAAGATTTAAGACTAGGCATCTAATAAAGATAATAGTGTTGTTGGTTTAATTAGTAGTCATGATGAACCAACAACCTTCACTATGATATTATTTAAATCTTGAGCAAATCCACCGACGGACGGGCCTCTTTCTTTCTTTCTTCCATTCATACACCAAAACATGATGATATGCTTCTTCTATCTACTTACTCTACTTTTTCACACTACCGCCAAGCTTCTCACTAACGGAACAATATCATCCTTTTAAAATAAAAGTTTAAACTATATAAAACAGATAACGAAGTTCAGTTCAGTTGATAAAACGTTCCACTTCTAATTAATAGGTTGGATTCAAATCACCTCTTTAACGTTTTTAGAAAACAATAAAGAAATAAATACACGCAGTCTTGTATCACACAATCTTTATAACTCCGTTTTTAACTAGACATTTTCTATGATACTCTAATATAAAATTTGTAATAATTTATCGATTACAATAATAATTTGAAAAACTGATTGCGTATGTTGTACTTTCTCCGTTTCCTCACACGTTCTTCATTTGACTTTTAGGTCAACAAATAAGGAGAACATATTTTTAATTAAAATCTTGATAGTCAGTATGAAAAACAGAGATATTAATTATTAGGTTTGAAAAGTTAGTAGTGTAAGTTTATTTTTAATATAAATATTTGTTATTGATATTAGAAGTAGTAGTTTGTAAAAAGATAGAGACAAAAACCTTTATAACGAACTTTTAGTTGATAGTTTCTGAACTGAAATAAACTGAAGATTAAAGTGATCTGAACTGAAATTTAAAATAATACATCGTACTCAGAATATTTAACTTTGCCATAAGCCCATACTCCTCATACTTGTTTTTCACGAAAGAATTTTGTGAATGCCGTAATAAAAGTAGCAAGTCCGCAATACTAAAATGGCACCAAGTGAGATTAAAGCACCACAAAATATATATACAAGACAAGAGAGCTGATTATTAATTATATATCTTAATTGGCATAGGGACAAACTTTTAAGTCTATCTTGGAGACGTCATTAGTTTTTCTTAATAGTAGTTAGGGGTTGATAATTATAAAATTAAAGGTAGCATAATGTTTGTAACGATACATACATTATTAGCTATAAAAAATATGCATGATTAGATTAGATTTTGATATAAGGGGATGAAAGGAGTAGTTGGGTTGTCTTTGTCAATAATGAGTAAGCAAAAAATGCCAATTGGATGAAAAGTCTAATCTCAAATGAATTAGACCCCGTCGATTCGACTTCTTAACATCTCCATTTCAACATCTTCCAAAGATAATAGATCAAGGCTATATAATTTGCTCTTTCTCCTTTTAGGGTCTTTTCAATATGAATATAAATGATAGAAATATAATATAATAGAAAAGAAATTTAAAAAACATGTCACATCTAAGAGCAATCACATAAATATTTAAAGAAAATAATTAGAGAAGTCAAATCCTCTTCATAAGTTCAGATTTCAGTATATGATGATCTGGAGGGTGTTATAAATGTTAGGTATAGACCAAAGTAGTCAAATTCTTATATCATTCTGATTTCTTATTTCACAAAACTTGTGCTTTGGGTTTTGGTATGTACATAATTAAATGATAAATCAAAGGTGTAGTTTATGTAGTTTTATATAGGTAGCCGACGGAGTGATCCAGCATAAGAGATAATGAGTTGTAAGTAGGATGTTTAGGAGATTAAGAGTTCGATTTTCGTGGAGTGCATCTTTAAGAGATTTTTTTTTTTTGAAACGGCAAAATTTTCCATTAAATAAAAATAGAGCATAAAAAATCATCGAAAACAATTACAGGACAATACCAGACCTAAGACTGTCTACCAAAACCTGACTTCACCTACATCTAAACCACGAGTACACCTCCACCTGAACCTGAACCTGAATCTTTAAGAGATTTAAAAAAAATGTGTTGGTCTGTGTGATATTTATTGTTTCCGCTTATAAAAGCGTTCATATAAACCCTCACTTAACAATTCCGAGAATAAAGAATTAAGAAAATAAAGATGACTAATACTTTGAGGAAGCAAGGCCTCAATCAAGAAAGAATACAAAAATGGAAAACTCTCTCATGAAATGAGAAGAAATCATGGATCTCTCATCTCATGAATAAAGATTCATTGAAGAAGATGCAAGAATGAAAAATGTTTGGAGAAGAGTGTTTGATGTGTTATCGGTATTCATGTGTAATTATATCACCAACTGAGTTTTTAAACTTAAATGTAATTGATATTTTAATTAATATTTATGTGTAATTACATCATCTAAGAATAGTACTACGATTCATTAACCCTTTACAAAATTGTTCCCAAATATTTTAAAATTATTCCCAAATATTTATTAAATTGCCCGTATGAAGTTGTAAATGGCCTGCAAAGACATCTAATTCACAAAATGAAACTATAATATTTTGTAACAATGCATCTTCATCAATGGAGGAGGAGGTCAAGCTCCCCCTGCCGTTAAACGGTAAAGTGAGGATCAACAATAGTTCCTCATTTATCTCTTTGGTGACTTAAATTTCCGAACTATTGGTTAAAGTAGAAGTATCTTAACAACTGAGACTTTGAGATGTAGTTCCTCATTTTATGGAGGATCACTACTGGAATTTCCTACTTTTAGTGTGTAAAATAATTCACACAGAAACCCAAAACTTTCACGCCAAACTGATTTGGTGTCAAGAAAGTGAAACTAATGTTTTACGCTATATCCTTTCACACTGAAGATGTTTTGGTGTGAAAATATCAAAAATAACGCTAATGTCCCACACTGATGTCTAAATTGGTGTCAAACTGATGCTTGCTAAAGTAAATGCCTGACAACGTAATAAAGAAGTAAATGTCTGACAACATAATGAATCAGTGTGAGATGATTCACGCTATTTCCCCTCCGTCATGGTTTCATTTAATATTTTCATTTTATTTATAGTTTTATTACAGCCTTTTATGTAATAATATATTTTAATATTAATTTATAAAATTAGCAATTACGCATTTTTATATTTAAACAAATTTTATTCTTAATAGCCAAAGAAATGGGAAATTGAGAAATCAACGTAATTCCATTCCATTAAAAATCAACTAATTTTACATATAATTGTACCAATCTAAACCTATACAATTCTAAAAAATTCCACAAACCCATATATTAATACAACAAAATAAATACACAAGTGCAAAACTAATTACAATCAATCATGATGTTAACTCTTCGTTTGTAGTTGGAGAAGATAATTGGATGATACTCAAATCTGCAATTAGAATTTTTCTGCTTGATTAATCTGCATGCTCTTCCGCTCTTGCATCCTCACACTGATAAAGAATCAATACCAAACTTCAACCATAAAATCATCATCACCATCATCTAGCAATCTGCAAAGCAAAAAACAACATAAAAATATAAAAAACACATCATTAATTACAACTTGGAAGAATGAAGTGCCATCAACACAATATAAAAAACAACAGATTAAAAAGAAAAATAATGCAAACATACTTAATTTCTCCTCAGATCCGCTCTATAAATAGAGCTTCTCAAACGTGTTTTGGTTCAGAACTTCGCCAAATCTAGCTCCAACCCTCCAGGCGAATGCTGCCAAATCTTGCTAGCTCAGTCCAAGCCCCAAACGAATGCTGCCATATGTAGATGATAATAACTTGCCAAATTTTGGGCATTCACTGTTTTCGTGATTCATGTGAAGGATATATAACGAAGACATTAACGTTGTTGAAGGTTGTAGCGTTGACGGTGGGCGGCGGTGTGAGTGTTTGAGTTTAGGGTGAATGAGCAGAAAAGTTGGGGATTTGCTTTTATATTAGGGTTAGAGACCTTAATGGGTTATGGGCTGGGTTATGTTTTTAAACAATCGGGTTGGACAGTGGACCTGGTCACTAATTCATTGTACTTGGATAACATTAATTAACTTCCAAAATTAATTATCATCTTATATATGCCATGTTTTTTTTTATAAATGAAAATAATATTTTGCAAAGTGATATTCATGTGCACATTTTCAAAATTAAAAATATTATTAGTATTAATACAAAGTCTTGTGTTAGACCGTATATGATTCGAAGCACCTCAAAACTATATTAATATCGACACAGACGACCTAGAGTTAATAAAGTTCAGCTCAATTGATAAGACGTATCGACTCCAACCAATAGGTTGGGGTTCAAGTTACCTTTGTCGTTTCAGAAAAAGTCATGGACTTAAGTGTTTTGACATACAATATAGCACGTGTCCAAGAAATCAGGTCTGTACGTTTATAATTACTTCAAGTTGGATGGTGTGACGCGTTAAGTCTAACGACTAATCGACTATGAATCAACCATAGTTTTTGCCTTTTCAAAAAAAAAAAGAATCAACCATAGTTTCAATTACAATCAACGTATTAAAATTAACCAGTCCTGTCATTCGTTAGTCGTTAGACAGTCTATCATTGAATAATAAATTCAGTTCCTACTTTTACAAGTAAATTTCTAAACATAAGGTGTGACGCGAATATAGAGAGTATGACTCGTGATAAGAGAAATATGAAAGGAAAGTAATTCGTCAGTTCGATCAAAAATACATGTGTATTCAAAGGTTCTCTAACTAAGAATCATATTATTACGAATATATTTGATAATCAATACAAAAATAAAATTGCGAAAGGTAGATGAATTAATAGAGAAAATTGAAAAGTGCTAACAGTAACACGGTTTCAAACAATTGGTTCCAAACACATAACCCAACAAGTCTAAAATAATAGAGAAAGATAGATGAATTCATATGAGTCAAACGAACAAATGGGAACATGTGTATGTCAACATGTGTATCTAGTCTAATTATTTCAGATTTACAGTTAGATTTAACTTGAGACACTTCATATCGGATTTACTTCGGAACATTTGCACTTCGGGTCTGATGCATTCGGATCGGTTTTGTTCAGATGATATTTTAGTCGGATTACTTCGGATCGGATGCATTCGGATCGGTTTTGTTCGGATGATATTTTAGTCGGATTACTTCGGATCGGATTATTTCGGATTAATATATATTTCAGATCGGATTAGCTTAGATCAATTCGGATTTCGGATTCAGATCGAATTGCGGATCATGTTCGTATCGTTCGACCGTCTTTGTTCGGATTGAAATTCGGATTTCAGATGGGATTACTTCGGATACAAATTCAGATTCAGATCAGTATTGCCAGGTCTAACTAAAATTGTTGCACGCGGTGTTACACACGTGAAACATATTCAAGTTATTATGTCACTTTTCTATAGGTTTTATATTATTTTTTATTTTGTGTTTTGTTTGATAAAATTGTGTAATTTTCGATTATATATTCGAAATAAAAAAATGTTGAAATATATTCATTCTTGGTGTCAAATCATAAATATTAATGAAAGA
>JAYMSL010000573.1:0-22835 GCA_036897195.1 Plantago coronopus
CCGTTTTCTTCCATCTTATTGCAGTTTGGTCCCAATTTGTTTTGTAATGACAGATTCTCCCGTTTTACTTTGTTGACGATATTTGCTCTTATTTCAATAACACCCATATTCTTCACAGTCTTTTTTGGGAGGAAGATGTTGACGTCATTCAGCAGATTCCTATACCTGAAAGTCAGATTCAGGATTTTCGCATATGGCATTACTCTCGCTTAGGTATTTATACTGTGCGCTCAGCATATTTCCTTGATATTAAACTGAGGGAAACTGTAGTTAATGCTAGACAGGGACAGCCTAGCTCGAATTCAGAACAAAGTTGGAATTGGATTTGGTCTCTTACTCTCCCAAGTAAAATCAAGATCTTTTCCTGGAGACTCTGTCATTCTGCCCTTCCTGTCCTTACTGGTTTGCAGCGTCGAGGAATAACGCATGATATTACTTGTTCTTTATGTGATGCTAAGCCTGAATGTGTACTGCATGTTTTTAGAGAATGTCATTATGCTAGAGTCTTCTGGGCACTTACTAATTTACCCCATGCTATAATATATTATGCTACTGCAGATGTGGGTGATTGGCTTTCTTATATCCGTACTAAACTGTCAGAAGATGAATTTAGTTTCTTCATTTGTGGCTGTTGGACTCTTTGGTTTAATCGAAACAAGCGGATTCATGAGCATACTGAAGACTCACCTGAGCAAGCTACTTCTTTTGCACGGGACTACTTCTGTCGGTATATCACTACACAGAGGCAACTTAACAGGGCAAAGAATGATAAGCAAGGGAAGGACGATGATTGGCAGCCACCCGCGCCTGGATATATTAAAGTGAACTTCGATGCAGGGATCTCATCGCATGAACGCTGCGCAAGAATAGCAGCCGTGGCACGGGACTCACAAGGTGCAATTATAGCATGGCAAACCAAGTGTATTCCTCATTTGCAGAATCCGGAAGCTGCTGAAGCATATGCAGCTCTTATGGCAATCAAGCTAGCAATTAACTTCCAATGGCAACATATCAAGGTGGAAGGTGACTGTTTAAATATTATCAGAGATTTGCAGCAGCTGGACACATGCTTTACTAGTGCTGGTAGTATTATTTTAGAGATTAAAAACCTAGTTAATCAGTTTACTTCAGTCTCTTTTCAGTTCATACATCGTCAATGTAATGTACTAGCTCATTTGTTAGCTAAGTTTAGCATAGCAGATAGCAATGGTGAGGCGGATCTTCCATTCACTCAACCTCATGTACTTGATATTTGACGTTTTAATACAAAAGCTGAAGTTTACCTCTAAAAAAAAAAAAAATCATAACCGTAAATATAATAATCATAATTGTAACTATAATCAATTAAAAAATAGACTAATTACGATAAGGTTAGTAAACCAATCAAGACCATGGATTATAGTTAAGGACCATTAGATTTTTAGAAGAAAAGAAACGCTATGCTGAAATAGGTCTGTAATTGCATATGCATATTAAATAAGATATTCATGAAATCACCTCTCTGGAGTAAAACCTAAATGCTCCCACACACCACCGGAATCCTACATCCGGCCACTGCCACCTCCAAGAATGCCACCAGACACCAGATCTAAACGACCAAGAACACAAGACGACTCAATGGACGAACGAGAACCCGAAATCGGAAAGATGAAACAGCCCTCGTATGCCAGCAAAGTGATGCCACCGCCGCGACCGAAAGATGTGAGAGTGGACAATAAGAAAACCAATGCAGAACGATCATTGATCCAGATCAGAGAGCCTACACCCTCGTTCCCTTTTCGCAGCCTGGAATTTGCCGAAGACCTGAAAACAACAATGCATGAGGACTGGGCAGAGAACATAATTGTCAAGATCTTAGGGAAACAATGGTACTACCCAACTCTCTTGACAAAACTTGATACTATGTGGACTCTTAATGGTGAGTTCCAACTAATGGATTTAGGACATGGATGCTATTGCCTTAAGGGTCTAACTGCGGAGAAACGGGAATTGATTCTAACTAATGGCCCTTGGCAATTAGCGGGGAGCTTTATCTCGATACGCAAGTGGAAACCAGACTTTTGTGCTGAAGATGACAAGATTGAAAGTGCCATAACATGGGTGAGAGTGCTGAAATTGCCTATGGAATTCTTCCGAGAGGCTGTCATACAATCTTTCGCAGAATGCATAGGAGATCCTATAAAATATGATGGCTGCACAGCACATGCTACACGGGGACGTTTCGCTCGTTTCTGTGTGCAAGTAGATACTGACAAACCTCTACAGCTAGGTGTAGCTGTGGGCAAGAAAGTTTATCAGGTAGTATACGAGAACTTACCCTCGCTTTGCTACGGATGTGGACGAATTGGACACATCCAAAAAGAATGCTCACATACTGCGCCAAGAAACCAAGAAGAGGAAGTCATCGAGATTCACCAGGAAAAAGATTTGCAAAAGTCTTCAAGTGAAGGTACATCGGAATGGCTTGTCGACATGGCAAAGAAGAAGGAGTTTGGTGAATGGATGATCATGTCCCGCCGAAAAAGGAATCAGAAACCGGCCAGCAGCCCTGCTCCGGGAGCAACACGGCGGAACCCTACTACCAAGGTGTTCCAGGCCCAACGTACCGATGAAGGCCCAAGTCAAACCAAGCAGGCCAATCCCTTTAGCAAACAGCCTGGAAAAGATGTTGGACCTAATGCGCAGGCCCAAAAGGAGAAGGCAAAGGGGAAAAGAGTACTCCCAGAGTCGATTCTTAAGGGATCAGCACCTCGCAGTATGGGCCAAAAGCCTAATGGGCAGAAGGTTAAGGAAGCAGCCAACCCTAGGCTGCCAAAGGATCCGCTTATTATATTAAGCACGAACAAGTTTACGTTACTGGAATCAGAACCAACAGAAAAAACTTTGACACAAGACCCTAAGGATGGAACTAGTCAACCCCAACAACATGGAAATCGTGTGGGAGGACGAAGCATGGGTACTGCATTGGATAAACAACCCGCTTTGGGCAACCAGGGAAGTTCAGTTTCAAAACCCCTCGAGGATATCACGAATCGAGTCATTCGAGATGGTGATAGAGATACTAGTAATTCCATCAACGATTTGGGAGATCGAAGTGGAGATGGACATAGCATTCTTGGAGGACAACATGAGATGCTCGTATCAGAAGACCACAATCACGGAATGGGAACGGAACCGCCAAGTGAATTTGGGTCAGGAGCTACTATGGCAAGTGATTGCCACATGCTTGGGGAAGCAGATTGTTGACCCCATATATCCGTATCACATACATAGTTTTCCAATGAAGGTAATTTCATGGAATTGTCAAGGAGCGGGTAATGAAAACTTTCGCCGCAATTTTAAAGACCTAGTGCGCATTCATGGGCCCACTGTTGTGTTTCTATTGGAAACAAGAGTATCATGGGAGGCTGCTCATCAAATAGCACCCACTCTTGGCTACTCAAGTTTCCGGATTGCACCTACGGACGGCATGACGGGAGGTGTGTGGATGTTATGGAACCATGAGGATGTTGATGTGGATATTACTTATGTGGATGATCAGACAATTCATGCCATTATAGGGCCGCGTAAAGAAAACCCGTGGCTGCTTACGGGTGTTTATGCGAAGCCTAGACTGGCGGATAAAATTCGTGTTTTTGATTTACTCGAGAGGGTCGCAGCAGCTAATCAACTACCATGGTTAGTCACTGGTGATTTCAATGAGGTGGGCTTTGCTCATGAAAAGCGGGGAGGACGGCCTGCAACTTTCAGCAGGATCACACGATTCCAAGAATTCTGGAACAGATGCGCTCTTCATGATCTAGGCTACTCTGGGCCTAAATTCACGTGGGAAGGCAGACGAGCAGGAGGGGTTAAGGTGAGTGAGCGGCTGGACAGGGCACTTGGAAACGGGGCATGGATATCCTTGTTTCCAGATAATGTTGTGTTTCACTTACCAAGAACTCACTCGGACCATAGACCCATTCTCACCAATTGCTATGGTGCATACATGCCTCCAGAAAATAAACCTTTTCGCTTTGAAGCGATGTGGTTTACAAACCCGGACTGTGAAAGATTACTGCGCAATTTATGGGTCAGCAGCTCGGACATCATCAACAATATTCAGAAAATCCCAGAAGCAATGTCAAACTGGAACAAGACATCCTTTGGAAATATTTTCCACAGGAAGCGGAGGGTTTTAGCAAGAATAAAAGGAATTCAAATAGCAAACAGCAACAAGCAGGAGGCAGCGCTGGAGGACTTGGAAAGTAAATTAATTAAGGAGTACAACACAATTCTACAACAAGAAGAGACCTTTTGGTACCAAAAATCGAGAATCAAATGGATGGCGGATGGGGAAAGAAACACCAAGTTTTTTCACCAATCTACTTTATCTAGGCGGAAGCGGAACAAGATTATGACATTGAAGATAGGAGAGGACTGGATAGAAAATCAGGAATTACTACAGCAACATGCCATATCTTACTTTGAGAATCTGTTCTCTGGCAGCCTAGCATCAGATTCAGAAGAGCACTTAAACCTGCCTATATCTATTTTCCAGCAACGAATAGATGAAGAAGCAGGTGTGGAACTAACTCGGAAGATGACTATGAAAGAACTGAAGGATATAGTTTGGGCGACTCATCCATTAAAAGCACCTGGGCCGGATGGATTACAAGCACAATTCTATCAGAAAGGATGGGAATGGATTAAAGAATCACTCCTGAAGTTTATGGCAGCTACACTCGACACAAGGCAGTTTGACCCCTCATTATGTGAAGCATATTTCTGCCTAATCCCGAAGGTACAGAGTCCTACATTAATCTCTCAATTCAGGCCTATCTCCTTATGTAATGTGCTTTACAAGTTCGTTACTAAGTGCATCACTATGAGACTTAGAGAGCTAATGCCCACCTTGATAGCACCAACCCAGTCTAGCTTTATCAAGGGACGTAGTACGCAGGATAATATATTTTTAGTTCAAGAAGTTTTACACTCTCTACGAGCTAAAAAGAAGAATAAGGTCGGATGTATGATTCTTAAATTGGACCTTGAAAAAGCCTATGACAAGATTAGCTGGGACTTCTTGAAAGAAACATTGGAAGCTTTCGGTTTTCCAGCCCCAATGGTGGAGTTAATCATGTTCTGTGTTACGAATGCTTCGACAAGAATTTTGTGGAATGGAGAAAAGCTTGAACCTTTTCAACACAAATGTGGACTTCGACAGGGAGACCCATTATCACCCTACCTATTTGTACTCTGCATTGAAAGGCTTTCCTATCTAATCCTGGAAGCAGTGGAGAGTAAAAATTGGAGTCCTGTGATACCCTGTAGGGCAGGTCCTAAACTGTCACACTTGTTTTTTGCGGACGACTTGATACTTATGGGAAAAGCAACAATTAAAACAGCTGAAAGCATCAAAGAAGTTATGGAACAATTTTGTGGAGCTTCAGGGTTGAAGATTAGCAGCCAAAAATCTAAAGTTTTCTTTTCAAAAAGAGGAGGCACAGGCTTTAAGCAGGAGATTTGCAACATTTTAGGATACACCAGAACCAATAGACTCGGGAAATATCTTGGCACAGAACTCAAACATGGAAGAGTTTCGAAGGAAGACCACCAGGAAACTTTAGATAAAATTCTGAATAAACTGAGTGGATGGAAGAATAAGTACCTGTCTATGGCCGGAAGAGCTACGTTAATCCAATCAGTAACTACAGCAATACCAGTGTACTCGATGCAAGCAGGATGGCTCAGTCAGCATATCTGTGATAAACTGGATCGAACAAATCGAGAATTCTTATGGTCGACTCAACCTGAAGTTAAGAAGTTACACCTTGTTAACTGGGAGAAAGTCACAAACCCGAAGGATAAAGGAGGTCTAGGCATCCGGGAAGCTCGAATAACAAACGAAGCACTCCTCTCCAAGATGGCCTGGAAAATCATGCAACAGGAGAACAACTTGTGGTACCCGCTAATACAAGCCAAATACCTGCGAGGAAAGAGTTTCACAATATGCACAGCAAAACAGGGAGACAGTAGCACCTGGAAGGCAATATTGAGATGCAAAAATTTAATTCAACCTTTCACTAGATGGAAAATTGGGAATGGTACAAGAATCCTATTTTGGTTCGATACATGGTTTAAAGGAACGAGTCCAAACGAGCATGTGAACTACATTGACCCAAGAGACAACTATACAACTCTAGACAAGGTGATTCTCCCAGACGGAAGCTGGGACTTCAGTACTCTGTATACCCAAGTCCCCAGCAGTCTTCAACTCGAAATCAGAAACTCTAATGTCAACCTTTCGTCAGCGCAGGACACTCTAATCTGGACGCAAACCGCCTCAGGCCGTTTCAACTGCCAATCTGCCTACTCTGCCTTACGAGAGACCTACAAAGAAAACCAAGAGGACAATAAGGAACTCTCATGGATATGGAAGCTCCACCTTAGCAACAAAATGAAACACTTCATTTGGTTAGCTAGTCAGAATCGACTGGCTACACGAGGACTACTTCAACAGAGACAAATCACTACCTCTGCTACTTGTATCAGCTGTCAACACCCACAGGAGTCCACAATGCATATTCTAAGGCACTGCCCCGCAGCCAAAACAGTTTGGATGGAACTTTTCGACCGTAGAGACTTAGCTACTCAGGCAGAAATTTCGGATGAAGAGTGGCTACGCCTGAATCTTACACACACCCAGTGGAAATTCTCCTTCGCGGCGGCTATCTGGGCCATCTGGAAGGCAAGAAACCACCTCATCTTCCAAGAACTACCACAGGAGCTTCAACACACACTGTTTGAAATAAAGCAAATGAGCCAAGACATGAGAACAGCCATGAAACATAATATGCGGAAGAAGAAGACAGGTAATGAAAAATGGAGAAAACCTGGAGTCGGATGGGTGAAACTGAATGTGGACGCACGACTCAACCTTGAATCGGACACGGCACAGATTGGAGGTGCTCTCCGAAACTCAGATGGTGAATGGATTGGGGGCTTCTCCAAATTAATCCCCATCACCACCGTGGATGAAGCCGAGCTGGAAGCCTTGCGCCTGGGAATGGAACTCACATGGCTGAGACGACCCCAACGATTACTTGTGGAATCGGATTCGAAGTCCGTAATCACCATGGTTACCGAGCAAGAACACAGGCACACGGAGCTCCGTGAAGCAATTGAGAGATGCAAGACCTTGATTGGGCTACCCTGGGATGTCAAACTACAATGGGTTGCAAGGGAAGCGAATGAGACGGCCGATAGGATGTCTCGACTGGAGATGACTAGCAATGAAATTGTGTGGCTAGAAGAAGCACCGCCTGAGGTGTTGCCTTATCTTGATAGGGATAAGCGTGTTTCAGATTGTAACAACTAGTACTACTAGTTTTGTCTTTTAATTCCTTTATTTACCAAAAAAAAAGATATTCATGAAAATAAGATGTTTGATGTAGTCTAGTTTCACTCTCAATCCGTGGTAAAGCTCTTGTATTCTTCTCCTCTGTTCTTCGTGCATGTGTTCGATTAGAGAAATGATGTTAGTCACTTTAGGTTGACTTGCCTTGCACAACTGGTGAATTCATGGTTCCGAGAGGTTTCTTCTCGTAATATATAGTTAGAGTAGGTGAATATTAAATGCATACCTCATTATAATAGTAGAACGCAGGGGCGGAGCCATAAAATATTTATGGGTGGTGCTATGTACTATATATAAGACATTTTCATATGAATTTTGTACTAATTACATTATAATACTCACTAAAAATTTGAAAAAGGGTGTGGCTAAAGCTAAAATACTCACTACAAATTTTGAAAAAGGTGTGGCTAAAGACACAGGTAGTACAAATACTACATCCGCCCCTGGTAGAACTAGAACGCCCTCGTAATGTTTCCCCTCATACTCAATCGTAAAGTAACATTACTTAGGACTAGGGACAAAGCTTGAGATACACCCCTTCCAAGGAAGTACTTGTACTCCATAGTTAGCCATCTCATGTCAGTGATACATTTTATGAGAGACGGTATCTCGTGAATTTTAAATTAATTTCGAATTAATAAATCTGAGAATTAATTTAAGACATGCTCTTTTTAACTGAAGTTAGCTCCACTCAATTGAGTTCAATTAACTTTAACTTTAATTAATTCAAATTTATATTTCACTTTAATTAATTCCAGTTCTGTTCAGTTAAAAAATTACCGTCTGAAAATTACAGTCTAAATTAGAAGTGATCAACCGGTCTGGCCCGGGTGAAAAAGACTTGCAGAATCCAAGTTTATTTGAAGACCAGCCCAAAACGTTTATGGGCTTTGTAAACGCGAAGTCAACAATTCGTCACTCTCCAAGTCTAAACGCGAAACCATCTAGGGCGAACGAACACAGCACACAAAAAGCTTAAACCCTAAACCCCTGAACTCACCCAGCCGGGAGTAGTAAAACACAGACATGAGACCTCCGATGAGAGGACGTGGCGGCTTTCGCGGAGGAAGAGACGGCGGTGGACGCGGATTCCGCGGATGCGGTGGTCGCTTTGGTGGTGGCGGCGGACGTGGATACCGCGACGAAGGTCCTCCTTCCGAAGTCGTCGGTATGTACTCAATCAATTTTATTGGCTCATTTTCTTTCGTTATCGTCAATTGCATATCCTGTAGGCTTTTTTAGCTGATTATATACGTCTCTTTAGAAGCTAAATGCAAATTTGTTGAATTCGTGTTCAGAGGTTGCGACGTTTGTTCACGCTGCTGAAGGTGATGCAGTGACTAAGCTCACAAATGAGAAGATACCTTACTTTAATGCCCCGATTTACCTTCAGAACATGACGCAGATTGGTAAAGTCGATGAGATTTTCGGTCCTATTAATGAATCTGTAAGTGAACTCAATTTGTAGTTTAGGTTCATTTTATGCAGTTACTGACTTGTGATTTTTTCTGTGGCTTGTTGAAGTATTTTTCGATTAAGATGATGGAGGGGATTGTAGCTACGTCTTACAACGCAGGTGACAAGTTCTACATTGATCCGGCTAAGCTCTTGCCACTAGCTAGATTTCTTCCTCAGCCAAAGTATATATCGTCTTCTTTGCTATTTTCATTTCGTTTTTGTTGCTTTGTTATTAGTTAGTATTTGGTATTGGCTTCGTTTTCAGAGTTCTGTAAGCGGCTAGTTACGCTGCTTGCAGTAGAAGTGTTCGCGAAACTGTTTTCATGTTTAAACATTTTCCAACAATCTGTTCATCTATTACTTTGAGATTTTGAGTTGTGGTGGGTTACTATGGGTTTAATTACATTTTGTGAGAATGAAATTGCTGTAACATTGTAGTTCGTTTGGAAATGATGGGAGCCTAAATGAGTTGAGGATGTAGTATTTGGGGCTACTGGATACTGTATCGTGTGTGCCTGTGTGGTTCGTCACGTTGTTTTGTCTACTGCTTGGGTTGTAGTATGGTGTTGGTACAAATGAGTTTGGTACTTGTGGCGATTCATCTTTGTTGGATCATTTTAAGAACTATGTTATCTTACAAATTTTGCTCTACTCTACAGCACATTTGTACTTACATTTGTGGTCTCCTATGTTTTTGCAGGGGATCTGCACCCTCTGGCAGAGGAGGACGTGGGGGAGGACGAGGTGGTTTCCGTGGTGGCCGTGGCGGCGGCTTTCGTGGAAGAGGTGCTCCTAGGGGTGGCAGAGGGGGTGGTTTCCGAGGTGCACGTGGTGGTGGTTTCAGAGGTAGAGGAAGGTCATAAAGAGTTAATTCATGTTAAAGATAACTACTTTCTGCCTTTGAGTTGTGAGCCATTTCAAGTTGCTCGCTCAGTTGGAATTGGAACTAGGCATGTTATTGAAACAATCTCTTTTATTAGTAAGAAAGACACAACTATTCTCTGTAATCCTCCTAGTTTATTGACTCTTGTGTTTACATAATCCTAAAAATAACGTGTTGTATTAGGCACGCTGCTTATTTCTTCCAACTTTTTGTTGGAAGTTATCATTGAAAGAACAAGCTATTGATTGACACTCAATTAAGAATTTGAGTTATCGGTTAATTGGCCGTCGGTTTAGAATTTGAGTTATCGATTTTTCATAGTCCAGTAATAGTACGATAGTTTAAGATTACTAAAAAAGAGGGGTGTTTGGTTTGAATTAAGATTTAATAGTCTTCATAGGGGAATAATAATAATAGTAGTATGTGTATGAGAGTAGGTTATGTTATGTAATAATATGATTGGTTTAAAGTTATTTGATGTGATTGAAATTAGTGAGAGAAAAAAATCAAGGGATGCAAGATTTGAGTTAGTACATATTTTCTAACCGAGTGCCAAAGTTAATATTTAATTATCTATTGTAGTACTGACATAAGTTCTTAATTCAATGTCAAACGGTTTACAAAAGTTACCAATTGTTAGTTAATCCCTCCGTCCTACAAAACTTTACTCACTTTCCATTTATGGTTGTACCACAAATTAAGAAATTTACCTCACATATTAAAATATTATTTTAATATCAATATTACTATTTTATCACAAAAAATCAATCTACCCTACTTACTTTTTCATTACTTCATTAAACGGAAGGAGTACCAACTATTTTGGTCATACGAGATCAGCGATCACAAACGTTAGAAGCTGTTTGGTATGGGAGTATGGCTGTCCATACTACTGTTGGGCTGATGATGATTCCTGTTTGGTCCAGTCTATATGGGCTGCCATAAGTTGCAACTGACCGGGCTAAATTGTTCGGGCAGCCCACTGATTGGTCAGCCAATCTTACGTGGACGCTAAAGCTGGCTCAACTATGACCTCCGTTTTCTTCCGTCTAAACTCGGCAAAACCAACTTCACCACTAACCATGTCATTTTCCATTTCGTTATTCCCCTCCATTGATTTAGTTAAACCCAGTGTTGCCCTCCTTAGCATTGGCCTGAAGATGCTAGCCGTTCACGCCAAAAATCTCCAGAAGCAATCCCTAAAGACCCTTTGCTCTCTTCTTCTCAATCAAAGGTACTGATCTATCGATTCATTTTCTTGTAATTTCGCTTGTAACAGTTTATTTCGACCATTTTTTAGTTGTGCTGTTTTGTTACTATTGTGAAATCGTTTCAGCTATGAAACGGTAATGGTATGAAATTGAATGGTTGGATTAGAAGCTTGAGTTGTGGGTTTTGTTGTAACTGTTAATTACGGCCAAAGTTTTGAGCTTTACAGTTAATGTCGACCTTTTTAGAGCTGTGCATTTTTGTTACTATTGTGAATGATATCAGTTATGAATCGGTAATTTTATGAAATTGAATGATTGGAGTAGAAATTTGAGTTGTGGGTTTTTGTTATTATTACTATTAATCTCGATTTTCGACCAGTTTTTGGTTTATGCATTGTTGTTATGGTTCGTAAGCTATTTTCCATTAAGAACGGGCGATTCCACGAAATTGACTTGTTGGAAAAGAAGGTGGAGTACTACTGAGTTTTTACTTATAAAAGTTTGATTTTTGGTCAACTTTTGAGTTATGTATTGTTGTTATGATTCAGAAACGAGTTTCGATTAAAACCAGTGATTTCACGAAACTGACGTATTGGAAATGAGAGTAGTGAGTTTTACTTATAACAGTTAGTTTTGATTTTCGACCAATTATTAAATTATGCATTGTTGTACCATTCAGGAACAAGTTTTGATTGGGAACCAGTGATTCTGCGAAATTGAAATGTTGGAATAGAAGCTTGATCTATGAGTTTTACCTATGACATTTAATTTTCACTAATTGTTTATATGTTCATTGTATTCAGGAGCGAGTTTCAATTAAGATGCTGTGATTCTGTGAAGTTGACAAAGTGTGATCGGAGTTCGCGTAGTGAATTACCCTTGGTAAAGGCTTGGAATGTTTCTGATGGAGCTCGGGGATTTTCTTCGAAGAGTATGAGGAGTAAAGTGGAGAAGAGGATGCAGTACAGGGAAGACACAGCGAGAGATCCGTAGGACGCAGAAGTTGAGGAAGAAGTTGATGACGGATTAGGAACGGCTTATGTACAATCTTAGACGAGTATGTTTCCCCTAGCCCTGGTTTCTTTAGTTTGTGTTCTTCTTTAGTTCCAGTAGTTCGGATTCAGCGGCTCTATGTTTTTTGTGGTCATGTTCTATGTCTGAGGAGAAGACTTTCTGTTGTTGTTGGGAATACGTTGAAATTGCGTATGCACTCAAAAGCACACTCATTTATTGAACAGATGCTCTTACCTGGATAACAAGGGCTTATCATTTCCCAGTTAGTACTCCTACCTAGATTGACAGGCCATTTCAGTTTACATGTGCTACTATTAATAGCGTGGGATAATATCTCGTTGTAGTTCTTTTTTTGTGCTCAATTCTGGTAGTGACCTGTTTACTTCTTAGGAGGTTAGTAGTAAACAGATGTGAATTGATATAAGCCATGTATACCTAGAGATTAACTGCAACCAAGACTCACCTGGATAAGCAGTGAGAGAGCCTCCAAGATGCCTCTGAATAAGATGCTAGAGGCTATCTGCAATTCTTAGAAAACCTTTATATCTTTGTCAAGTATTACGTGTTCAACCTGCACGCACAAGATACAATGACCAGTTGAAGTTTTGAATAATTTAAACGTATTGATGCGAGTTGGAGGTTGAGTGCATAAGTTACTTAAGCTGTGATATCAATTGGGCATGTAGTACTTCTCAAGTCTACTCATGACATCTCTAGTTAAGTCTTCTTGGGATATTAGTTAGTTATTGTAAGAAATGTTGGTTCTAACTGCATGTCCTTTTCTAAGATTAGGCATCTCTTGATTAAGTTTTCATGTACATTTTTGTTCTCAATATTTTATATATGTTCTCATGTTGCTAGTTGAATTTGTGACCATTCTGTTTGATGTCATGGTTAATTATAATAGAGATAAGAGTTGGTCAACTCATTGCTTGGGCGTGTTTCATGCATGTTGTACAATCTTAGACAAGTAATGAGTAATCTACACAAAATTTTCTGACTGTTGCTGAAGTGTTATTTTACAATTTATGGAATTCAGTTGTTAAATGTGTTCTGTGGTACTAGTATGTCTAGGTACGTTTTTGAGTAGCTTAAACGTTGATGGGATGATATAATTGTACAAGTAAATAAGTAATAAATATTACAGCTAAAGCCTATTTTTGTGATCTCAGTTGAGCTACTTAGTAATGACTATTGGGAGATTAGTTGTTCGGGTATAATATCGGTTCTAATTACTTGTTCATTTATTAGATTAGGCTTCTGTTGACTACAGTTTATACTTTTTGGGCGCAATGATTTGGATTTGGATCCATAGCCAGCAGTTGAATTGATACCTAAGTTTTTGAAAGATGCTCTTCGTTATCAGTTCAGCTTTTACTTTCCCCTGTGACTGTGTCATTAATTTGTTATGCTGCTTTCTCATTGTATCCATCTTGGTAATTGCCTAATTTGCTTTATCTTGAACTAGTATAGGCAAAGAAAAAGGTTGCACTGCTGCTTCAAAAACTGAAAAAGTATGAGCTGCCAGATCTTCCACCCCCACGACATGATCCCGAACTGTTGACAGCTGAGCAGCTACAGGCATACAAAAAAATCGGTTTCAGAAACAAAAATTATGTTCCTGTTGGTATTCGTGGAGTCTTTGGTGGGGTTGTTCAAAACATGCACATGCACTGGAAGTTCCATGAGACAGTGCAAGTTTGTTGCGATAATTTTCCCAAGGAAAAGATTAAGGAGATGGCGACCATGATTGCAAGATTAAGTGGCGGGATTGTAGTCAACATACATAATGTTAAAACTATAATCATGTTTCGTGGCAGGAATTACCGTCAACCAAAGGTCTTGATACCTATCAATACACTCACGAAACGGAAGGTCTGTGTATATTCTTCTCTTCATTTGTTGTTTACAATTTACATGGTAATTAGTTATCACATTTCATTGCATTTTCTGGCGAACTTACTCGATTGTTACAAGATCTTCATACTACAAAAGCCCAACAGCTAGGAAGAAAGTAGATAATTTGATAGTTTACACCATAACAATTGGTTTCTTTAACGTGCAGGCGTTATTCAAGTCACGGTTTGAACAAGCTCTTGAATCTCAAAAACTCAACATAAAGAAAATAGAACAAGATCTACGGAGAAAGGGGTTAAATCCTGATGACCCAGTAGCCATGGCCAGCATCCAGAGAGTTGCCTCGACATTTTTCAATGCAATTGATAAGGCAGAGGGAACGCCCTATGTTTTCCGGGAGGACAAAACAAAAGATGATTTAGATCTTCAACAACCACAAATTGGTGGAGATGACAGTGACCAGGAGGAGCTCGATCAATTCATTGCTGAAATTGAAGACGCAGCTGATAAAGAATGGGCTCAAGAAGAAGCAGCAGAGAAGGAAGAGGTTAACCAGATTAAGTATTGGAACAGAGAACACTGGGGTAAGAATTATAGAAGAGCCGACGAAGATCCGGAAGGTGAATATCGCGGAGAGCATAGAAAAGGGAATCGACCAAATAGATCTCTGATTGAGAGTGAAGATGAAAGAGCTGGAAATGTGTGGGATTCAGATGATGAAGCCAATAACAATAATGGTAACTACCCTATGGGTGTTGGAGGGTCTTATCGGAGTAATGAGAAGAGATGGCAGAATAACAATAGGAATGATTATGGTTTAAGGAGAAATGGAACTGAATCAAGGGGCGGGCCGCGAGAGGATTATGGACTTGAAGATACTTTTGGCGATCTAGATGATGCTATGTGGGATTCAGATGAGGGAGAAGGACAAGAAGTGAAAGATTCAAGAGCATCAAGTCGGAAGTACAGGAGCAATAGTGATGATGAAGATTGAGACTTGTGTTGTTATGGAAAGCGAATTGGAGAAAAATGACCAAACAACTTCAAGGTCCATGATCTTGGCTGCTTTTTGATGGAGAGTGGATACTATCCGACATCTGCAACTTAAACCTGCTGTTATCGCGATATCAAATTCGTGCCGCTCAGAGACACACGTACCGGAGGAACAGCAGGAATTGCACGCGGTTAGATAGTGGTTCTCATTTGTCAGTATTGTCCTTGATAGGTCAGTAGGAGAAACAAGAGACATGGAGTACCTGTTTGCTTATGACTCTTGAGAGTGTAGCAATATTTGAACTGATATTTAAATTAAACATTGAATTTTAACTCATGATCATGGATCCTCGGGTGATTGGTGAATACTTTCTTATGCTATATCTGTGTTTCCTGACGAATTTACACGATTCGATTGAGACATAGAGACTTCATTTCCTCGGAAATCGCTTAGACCAGTTTTCAAATATTTTTTCTGATAACGTTTCCGTTGAGTTTCAAAGATACAGATGTGAAATGTGTAAGGGAGAAAATGGTAGGAACTGTATTTGTAAGTTTCATTGAGATTCATCCTGATAAGCTGGGATGAGATAAAAGTAAAAATATTTCACCATCCAAAACATGAACAAAAATGAGGTAAATGCAGAACAATAAGAACTGAAAAAAACAGAAGATAAACTTCATTTCTCTATTAGCATCAGTAGCAAGTCATGACTCTAGGATACAGACCAACAAGAGTTCAAGAACAAGCTCTAACAATAGAACCTAAATCATCAGCTAGTAAATTCAGGTGAAAAGCTAACAAGAGCAGGTCAAATACTCTAAGTATGTTCCCTAACACAAGCCCCTTCCCTCGTCCCTCACAGATACGAGAATACATCCGAGTCTGTACATTACCCTGAACCTTGTTCTCTTATACAGTTCCCAGGCAACAGGTACCTGTACTCTGCGGCGTTCTCCAATAAATAAACAGGAAGGTGAACAGCCGAATAAGAGTGAGCAATTGGACCCATTTTACCGATTATTTCCCTGAATGTGTACTCCTCAGGCATCATGTCGAAAAGATTGGCTCCTTTACAGATCAGATCCTGAATCCTTTTGGGGCTCAAGTAATGAGAGAATCTCACTCTGTCAGTATGACTGTAAGCCTTCATCTTGAATATAAAATCGCTGATGTAGCGAAAACAAAAGCTACAATGCCAGCCAGCATCCGACAAAAGGTAGTCTGTTTGTCGGTAATGAGCGTAATGAGTCTTTCCTCTTTCATAACGATGCACAGAAGCTCTCCAACTCCTTTCGTCGTATTTAAACTCATAGGAGTACAGGTAGTTCTTAAACTGAAGGTGAAGAATCGGAGGAATGTTCTCGCACCATCTTAAAAGATTGATGGTATGTCGGCTTGGAATTTCGTCAACATCGGACATTATCAACAAGTCATCATCTTCTATTCCTGCTATCTGTATAAGCTGGTCAAGGAAGAGCCTTTGATATGCTTCTTCCACGAACGGATTTTCGCCTTTCTGGAATCTTCCCCCAACAGTTGCATAAGTCAACCTTGACTCGATAAACTTGAACTTTTCCTTGTTTATGGCAAAATTAAGAGGCTTCGGTAATGCGGTGAAGGTAGAGTTGGATTCAAGGAGTACAAACTGAGTTATGTAAGGGTACAACTCTTTCCATCTGATTTTCAGCATGTCTATTTCGTTGCTGAATAAGACCGCATCATAGACACGTCTTGGAAACTCTCGGACTTCCCAACCGTGAAGCTGGCATAGAGTTGACATGGAGACGTTTTCATGATAGTAGTGAGTAATTGGGATGAAGGGCTTAGGAGGAGATTGCCATAAAGGTCGGAAGAAATAGGTGATTTTGTGGCCATGAATGTATATGCCTATTACAATTATTGGGACTACGAAGAGGATAAGAAGGATAGTTTTCAAGTCTAGTCCATGGAGAAAACAACGGAGTCTCGGCATGCTTACAGATGTTGGAGAAGCCTGCAGCAAATTCATATGATAAGAATGACTTGTGTCATCAAAGAGAAAAGAGAACACTTGGATATAATCATCGAGTTTCGTTGCAATTTCCTCTAAAGTAAGCTATCAGAGAAATGATCATATAAAACATGAAAACACACAAACTAAACCGACCAACCAGAGACCTATTTAAAGTCCTAGCGCTCCACACCACAAATCTACTAAAAACACACAGCAGTGTACAAGTCAGTACCACAGATGATGAGGCTAGTAGACGCAGCAAATATCACACAAACAAAGACAACTAATTTCATTTCAACTCGACTCTCGGAATTGAGGAATGCTTAGAACAAAGAAACCCCTCAAACAAATAGAAGCTAAGCAAATACCACCAATTCAGACACCAGATAATGAAGACATTCACAAACGAGCAAACAATGAACAAGATAGAAATAAACCTATAGAAGGGAAAGAGCATTGTACTTGAATGAATGATCATACGATTTTACCAAGATTGTTTGGGTTTAGTACAGAGACATAGCAGGATCAAGAATTAACCCTGAATACAAGAAAAAGAACAAGCTAAAATTATTCCATAAGCCAACCTTTAGTGGCAATATTCGGCCAGAAAGTCAGAAACAAGCCTAACACGAACAAGCTTACCCATACAACAGAAAGAAAGAAGAATACATGAATGTAAAGAAAAAACCAGAAGCAAAGGACCATCAAAATTCAATAAAATCCACATCATACATTCTACAAACAATTATGTAGGCTCATTCAGAAACATAGCAGGAACAGAAATGAAGCTGAAAATTTGACAATTAGTCAAAGAAAACTCAAACAGAAACACAATTACTCCATAAACGAATAACATTCAGCCGGAAACACAATTAATACATTTTACCATGATTGTATACATGTTAGTAGTAAAGAAAGATAGCATTCAAATAACGTCACCCAGAATTTGAAAATAGTCGAGACCTACCACAGAACTAAATCACTCCACAAAACCAAGATTTACTAGGATCATTAAGCCAGAAACACATGCCAACCATCTTACTTTACAAAAGATAGTTGAAAACCCACCGCGACAAAATTACACCACAAAAAACAAGCTTTACTAATAACATTCGACCTGAACACATGTAGAGCATTTTACCATGATTGTATACAGATTCGAACAGAAAGACAGCAGGCAAATAACTTCAACTTGAACTCGATAATAGTCGAAAACCTACCACAGAACAAAACAATTTCACAAAATCCAAGCTTCATTAGTAACATTCAGCCATAAACACATGATTGTGTACAACAAGATAGCAGCAGGCCTACTAACTTCACCCTAAATTCGAAAAAGTCGAAAACCTAACACTGAACAAAATCACTCCACAAAAACCAAGCTTTACTAGTAAGATTCAGCCAGAAACACATTCATTTAAACATGATGGTGTACAGAAAGATAGCAGGCACATAACTTTACCATGAAATCGAAAAAAGTCTAAAACATACCGCAGAACAAAATCAATCCACAAAAACCAAGCTTTACAAGTAACATTCTGCCAGAAACACATGTAGAACATTTTGCCATGACTCTGTACAGGAAGATAGCAGGCACATAACTACACCCTGAACTCAAAAATGGTAGAAAACACACGAAAACCTACAACAGGAAAAGCCACCCCACAAAACCAAGCTCTACTGGTAACATTCAGCTAAGAAACACATTCAAAACACTTTACCATGATTGTTTTACAGCAAGATAGCAGACACATAGCTTCACCCTGAATTCGAAAAAGTTCAAAACCTACCACAGAACATAACCATTCCACAAACACCAACCTTTACTACTAACATTCAGCCATAAATGCATTCAAAACACTTTGTGTACAGCAAGGACACAACTTCACCCCGAATTCGGAAAAAAAACCAGAAAACAAAAAACCACTCCACAAAAGCCAAGCTTTACCAATAACATTCCCCCAGAAACACAGCAAAACCACACCAATAGCAAAAAAGCTCCCAAAATCACTCCCCATTAGCAATTCTCCCCCATTTTCACACAAATCAACAAAATCAAAACCGCATACCTGACCACAAACATCTCCACACGCCTCATCATCGCTCTTTTTATACCCATCAGATATCATGAGGCCCAAGAAATCCTTTTTTCTTCAAAAAGAATGTTTTTTTCCTATCAAAAAAATTTCTCCCCATAAAAAGGCAGAAACCCTTTCAAATTCTCCAAATGCCTCTACAGGAGAGTGACAAAGTCATCTGTGGAAAAATTAAAAAACCCTGATGACGAAAAAGCCAAAAAACAAAAAAACCCTTAATAAATTCAGTTGGATAAATGCAGAGAATTATTTGGAGAGCAAAACAGGGAAAGAGTTTTAGAGTTTTGAAATTGTTTTTCTCCTTCTTCTTGGTATGGTTAGGCTATAAACCAGCACAAAATTCCTCAAAATATGGTTGCCATAATAATTATCCAATATTATAGCCCTTTGAATTTTTATTTTTTATTTTTTTTAAATTGTTTTGTACTCAATTTATACAGTTTTTTGTAATAATTATTGTTTCCAATAAATGATTTTTTTCCAGGAGTGGAAACGTGGGGTCAAAAAGGCAATTATCTTTTTGAGTAGTAAATTTAATTCTATTTGTTTACGTAATTATGAATTCTTTTGCTTTGGAGAAACTATTAATTTTTATTTTAAGAAAAGAATTAGAATTTTGAAAGTTTTCTTTTTATTTTTGGGAAGAATTTTGAAAGTTTTGGATTCTCACGTTTGTTGTAGGCACTTATAGAAATGACCAAATATTACACTTTACCTTATTTTTTTATTTTGAATCGCACTTTTGCATCTTTTTCTTTTTTAACACACCATTGTAACTATCTCACCATTAATCGATTGCGACTCAATTATCTAAATTGACATAATTGTGTATGACATGATTCACACACATTGTAGGTATGATATCGTTCAATTTTGATTTGACCCAACACAAATGTATTTTCGGTTATGCATGTGAGTTTCCGATTATATACGATTTATTTGATCATTTTTAAACAGGGGGTAGTATGGTACTACAATTTTTTATTATATAGTCGTTCTTTTTTAGATATACTGTTACAATTACAATAATTCGACAAATTTCTGATCAATGATTAATTAAATATTCCATAAACCTCAATAAAGAGAACATAATAACACATTGGGGGACCGAACTTGTAACTTATTGGATTCGGAGTGTCTCAACTTATCACTCGGCTATAAACGCTTTAATCTTTAATCACTGAATGCTTCATATAATTAATAATTGTTTCAAACTAGGTGTCAAATGTAATGAAAATATAGGTCTTCGGAATTGAAGTGCAAAACATTTATTTGAGTCAAATTGGATGAGGTAAGTGGAAGTCACAATAAATGAAAGATTTATAACTTCATAATGTGTGAGATAAATTATGGAAATATTTACTTTTGTACCATTCAACCCATAAGTTCTTAGGTCAAATTTATAGATATATACCCTTCGCCTTCGAAATGTAACATTATACTATTTTAAGCGTTTCATTACAATATACTACATCCTACTTAACGTATATTATATATCTATATACTGTCGTTAACCATTATAATCATACATTTGTACAATATATTAAATATTATATGGAGTGTTTGACACTCTGTTAAAAAATTGTGTTAAGTCCCTAACCGAGATTACAGAGTTTAGCTTTCGGGTTATAAAGGTCAGATGGTGGATCAATACGTGTTCTAATAATAAAACTTATAGAGTAGTGTCACATCATTTTCTGTTTTCGGGTAACATATTAAAGCATATTCCCCAAGCTTTACAGAATTGAAATTAAGATACCAATTCAAAATGTGAAGGACTTTGTCACCTTACCACAAATATTCCTGCGTATATTTGCTTTTGCGAACAAAACAGATAAAACACCTCACATACAAATAAGATATATACTTCGTAAAGTTTCCACCAAGTTGACAAATGACAACGAAGTATAATGTAGTTGGCAACACGCCCAACTAATTAACAGGTCGGGAGTGTTCAATTCATCTTGGGATAAATGAATAGTCATTATTAATCCTTTCTTTTACCGTTTAAAAAAAGCACACACGAAGTCTCCCCAAACTAATGACCTCTTAGTTGATGTCATTTTATCAATCAATAATTACTAAATTATTATCGTTTTCTACTAATCACTCTGATTACATATTAGTGATCAATATCAAAATCTCAAATTAAAATCACGTTTTGCGAAACATATATGGAGAGTCAAATATGTAATCCTTCACTATGGAAAAAAGTCTTCCATCAATGCTGGTCGGTTCTCAACATTTATAGTGATGATACCATAAAGATGGAGTTTGTTGGTACAAGTGACTAATTATTGAAGGACCTTTGGGGATCAAGTATACCTAAATGAGGTTATCCAAATAAAATGGTATGCTATGTGGGGTTACCCAATTTCAAAAGTGGAATAGCACTAAATGAGCTTGCCAAATGAAAGTGAGCAATTTGTTTGGTCTAGGTTTTGTTTGTTTAGATAAATTGGCCTTGCAAGAATTTGGTAAGCTGCACTTTTCTTTATTTTGTTAGGCAAAGTTTACCTACTTAACATTCCCAAGAAATGGTGAAAACCAAATGCATACCATTCTTTGTGCGTGTGAAATTTAAACGCGTGAACATACTATTTCAGAGTTATGCGAAATAACCAAAATACGTATTCAAGTCTGGCCTAATTATAGAGAGGTCAGCCAGGATTTCTAACCAATGAAGGTCTATATCTCATAGACGTAAATGAGGAAAATGGGATACATCAAAACGGAAGGCTGGACTCGGATCCTCCACTTGGGCAAATCACTTCCCAGCTTGGCTAGGTAGTCGATGGTGTTGTTGACGTTACAGTAGACTAAGAGTACGTCATAAAATCAAACGTTTGGGTTGCGGTCCAGATGTCCTGCATGAGTGCCCTATGTCGCGATGCTGGTTCCTAGGTCCTGTTCAATCATTCAATAGCGGGACACAGAACCTACAAGTAAGGTTGAGACAAGATAGGGTGAGACAGGAGATGTTAATGTCTAACCGACTAACTCGGTTTTTAGATTATAGTTCAATACTACAAAATGAATTTGATTTTTTTAGCTAGGTGTGGATGGTCGATTGATGGGCCTATTGGACATGAGCCTTCAGCCTCCAAATACTAAATTAGTAGACTAAGTTTGGAAATATATGGTGCAAACAATAGGAAATTGGGTCAGAGGTTTGCATTCTGGGTCTTCTGACTCATCCTTCAGGAAGTTGAGCTCCATGTACTAGAGCTCGATTTAAGGGTCGAGCTAAAAGTTCGAGCTTTTAGAACATCCTTATCCACAACCCGAAAGCACAAATCACCTCAAAACCATCAATTAATCATGAATCAAATGTGGGGCATTGAACCAACCAAAATCAAGACCCGTGAGTTTTATATTTGTGGTTAAGTAAGACGTTTGGGTTGGGTTACAAACTCACAATACGGCTCTCAACCAACTACAATCCAAAGTCCCGAACCAAGAAAACTGTTTTCGGGTAGTCAAGCTCTTAAAGATAGGCGGTCTGAGTGGCCAAGCACTCTACTCTGTTAAGCCCAGCCTTAACACAGTTTTTTGCCCATTTTTGTGTTTGGCTAAGCACTCTACTTGCACCTTTAACACACTTTTATTCCTCCTATTTATTCTTCCTATTTATTCGTTTCAGACTCTTACACATCTATTACACCCTCTTACACATACCCCACATACCCCACACTTCTCTCTCTTAAACACATACCCTACCTCTTACACCTTTATTACACATATCTTACACCCCTATTATATTCCCTACTAAAACCTACTAAACACCAACTCTTATCCAAACACAATTCTCAATTCTCTACTAACAATTATTTCACTATTCATCTCTTAACTAACACACTTTTCTCTACTAGCCAACTCTTATTCACTCAGTCCGAGGTTCTCTACTCTTTAGGTTCAATCTATTTC
>JAYMSL010000574.1:0-22835 GCA_036897195.1 Plantago coronopus
AGAAACACCAGGACCGGTCTACTCTACCAGTTACCCTATATGTTGTACTCTCTCCGTCCAATTCAATATTTTTCCAATTTCCTTTTTAGTAGTCTATTACAAAGTTTATTATTTCTTTTTTTGGACATGTGATCCCTAATTTTTCTTCACCCATTTAATTACAACACATCAAAAAATATTTTTTTATTAAACCGGGCCAAATATATAAATGATGAAGAAAAAGTAGAGGTGTACAAGAGGCGGAAACAAAAGAGAAAAACCCACAAGCGGGTATAGTCAAGCCAAAGCTATCCCGTGGCAAGTTAGTACACGGTTGCAGCCGCGGGCCTCGTTAAAATCCAGGCATAGTAAAACTCCGTGGGTGAAACCTATGACTAGGAAAATAGTGCATGAGCGTTAATGCTGCACTAATTTAAAATAAGGCTGACCAGAGAGATCCCGGTCGACCTGATCTCGAATAGCCGGATGAGCATAGCTCCAATCACCATCAATAGATAAACTGGCGAGAGTGTCTGCCACAACATTACCCTCCATGTAAATATGAGAAACTCTGAAATCCATATCCTGAATAAGACAAAGGACAGTGAGCCACCGGTTCCTGAAGCGCCAAGGAACCGTCGAGGAACGTCTAGCCAAAAGATCATCCACATATGTCGAATCAGTCTCCAACCAGATGTTCCGCCACCCTCTAAAATGGGACAATTTGACACTCAGAACAGCTGCCATCAATTCGGCTTCAATGATGAAACCAATGCCTAAACGCCGAACAAAACACCCAATAACCTGACCTCGGTGATCGCGAAACACACCAGCCGCGGCGCTCTGCTCATGCCCGGGGTACCAAGGGAGCTGCCATCTGTGTTACACTTGCACCACCAAAAAGTACTTCAACTACTCCCACTTGTAATATAATATTAAAAAAGTAATAAAACCTTATTTTGTTGATTAAAAGACAAGTGAGAAGTTTGTACTTGGACGGAAGGTGTAATAACTTTTCTCATTTTCGGGTTTACTTTGCCTTTTTTTTATCTCTCTTAACCTCTATGAATTCGGATTCCTGTTATTTTTCTTAAACAACATTTTCTTGAACTTCATGGACTCAAAAAGCACTAAGCAACCACAACTACAACATTTCAGCCGACTTAGTAACAAAAATGAGTGAAAAATTAGACGAGTCTTGTAACTTGTAGCGACCTTAAGTCGACTCGATATAATGAGTTTTAACGAGATTTGTCCCCCGAAAAAATTGCAAATAAGCATTAATTATACTTAGGAAAGTTTACAACAAGGTCCTGTTCGTGGAGATAAACACTCCCTATATTTATTAAAATTGTGAACTTTAGCAAGCCGATTCAGACTCGGCTAACTAGCATAAATTGATGCTCGACTAATAACAATGACAATCCGCGAGTTTAAATATAGTAGGTCTTTTGACCCGCAAATTATATACTTTTAAACTTTAAAAAACCGGAAAAAATAATTTCTAGTAGTCCGGGTGATTTACCTTCCAATTGGACCAATATAATAGAAAGTGGTAATAATTCATGTCAAAATGTACAAACCGATCTGTCCACTATTTGGCCCATGCTCAAGGAAGCCCATAAATCCGCCAATATAGCCCTTGGCTTACGCACAAATCTCATAGGTCCAAATGGAAACCGCCCAATATAGTCCTTTGGGCTGATGAACAAATATCATAGGCCCAAATGTAAACCCTACGTTATATACGCCTGTCATCTCCCGAATTAGGGTTACTCTGCTCTGTCGCCTCATCAGCTTCCTCTTCAACACTTAGCCAACCGGCTGCAGGAGCTCTTCGTTCTCTCAACTCTACAATCATGGGGTATGTTCTTAGCTCTTTCATTTCTTGTTTAGTTCTCTTCCTAGTTCTCAAAGATCCAACGTTGTATAGATGTGAACTGCAGTTAAAATGAAATCGGAGCCTTTTAATCGTATCTGAGCTGATTCACTGCTCAATTCGAATGCTTTCTGTAAGATTTATAGCACTAGGCCTAGTTTACAATGTGATTTTCCTATGCTCGGCGATTGTGTGATCTGGGAGTCTGTAGTATCTGTTTTCTTAGATGAGTTTGTAACTAATTCTGTTGCAATTGCATTGAAGTCTATTAATTATGTTTTGTATCGTTAAATTATACTCCACGTTGTGATAGATTCTTAGCTTAAGCTCATTGTCTAGCTGCTTTGGATGTTGATTCGTCGTTTGTGGTTTGCCCTGAGTTCATCGATTCTGGTGCTAGTTTCTACTGTTCATCTGAGTCGTATTTGTGTAATTGATGATTGTCTTACCTAGGAATAGCTTATATTAGATTATATTTTGATTTTTGAAGTATTAGAATTTTTCCTTTGATTCACATTTTTCTCTAGAGTTCAATTATCTCTTTTGTTTTGATCTATTCCCTAGATTAGGCCTCTTGTAGGTTTATATGAGAGCTCCTTTATGTTTTCAGTTGTGATGGTAGTGATTCTGCATTAATTGTTTTTATCTCTGTTGTAATCTCAATTTCATTGTCCATGGTACAGAAAGACACGTGGTATGGGAGCTGGGCGCAAGCTCAAGACACACCGTATCAAGCAAAGGTGGGCTGATAAGGCTTACAAGAAGTCCCATCTTGGTAACGAGTGGAAGAAGCCTTTTGCTGGCTCTTCCCACGCCAAGGGAATTGTCCTTGAGAAGATGTAAGATTTCAGTGATGACTGTTACTTCAATAACAACTCAGTAGCTAGTATTCATGGTGTTTGCTTAATTTTGCAGTGGTATTGAGGCTAAGCAGCCTAACTCTGCTATCCGTAAGTGTGCTAGAGTCCAACTTATCAAGAACGGCAAGAAGATTGCTGCTTTTGTCCCCAACGATGGTTGTTTGAACTACATCGAAGAAAATGTGAGTATGCTGTGCCTTGGGATTTGTATTTTGTGCCCGTCATTCCTTGTCTAATCATAGTCTTGCAATACTGATGTGCAGGATGAAGTTTTGATTGCTGGATTTGGAAGGAAAGGACATGCCGTGGGAGATATTCCCGGAGTTAGGTTTAAGGTGGTGATGGTGTCTGGTGTGTCACTACTTGCACTCTTCAAGGAGAAGAAGGAAAAGCCCCGATCTTAGGCAATTATCATTTTTCCTGGACATGGTTTTGAATGCTGCTTAATCCTTTCGATATTTTAAGCTGTTAATCAGTTGATACTTTGAACGGTCTTGTTACTTTTAAACGTAATTTACGACTAGAATTCAACTTCTGCTTTCTATGATTTCTTTAAACTTAATTGATTAACTACTCGCCCCAATTTCAATTTCAATGCATGTTCATTTTCCTTTTGTTTGATTGATCATGTTTTTCCACCATAACTAGGTAGGTAGATCTACACACTGTTACTAGATTCGATGTCGATGTTTCTCATATGAGTAGCTCACTGGAGTCTCTGACTAGTTTTTGTTATGAATGTAGTCTGTTGGAGTACCAAATAAGCGTTATAGTTGGTCGATGTTTTGGAGGAACTTGTAGGAAGACCCTTATTTTTTCGCCTAAAGTGTGGGGTGTTTTTGCAAATTATACACTGGCTGTAATGAACTTGGACATAATTGCTCAACATGTGAAGCAATATGTTTACGAAAACACTTCGCAGTTTGTAAGAGACAATACAGAAATTTGTCAGTTTAATTGATTATGCAGGATGCAGTGCATGATCCAAGTACGATCCCTGATTCATTCCTCAAGTGTTTGACGAAAGAAATTTTATTAGGACTAGTTCACTTAAAAATATTTGAACTGAAAGGGGACTGAATTAAATTTAATTATAAATTTGAATTACTGAATTTAAAATTAAACTTAAATTAAAGTGAACTGTAACTTATTACTTATTACTCATCAGCCATCACCAAAGATACCACTTGAACTTGATTGGAATTATGAATCCATTTTAATATTCAAACTTTGCCAGCGATCACATAAACGTTTAAACCTCGCAAGTCAATTTCCAATTTGATACAGGAATGTTGTAACACGGTTGGAGTAAATTTTTTCTCCAGTAAAAAACTTGTTTCATGTCTCAAACAAAGTAAAACACGACTTCGGATCCCTTGACTGTTCAATACCCACACTAGGTCACTAGCCAACTGAACTACTAGTAAATTTTGTTTTACTTTCCCTTTCATCATGTTTATTGGGAGGATAAACACTTAAGTAATTCTGTGAAGTAACTTAAGAACTTACATAACCTGTCTTTTAGAGGCTGTTTGGTAGAGAAACCGGAATGGAAGAGGTCAACACACATAGTAGTGTGTGGAAAACATCTTCCTTCATTGTTTGGAAGAGATTTGGCTTGTTTGACTACTTTTCCATGTTTGGTAGCTAAAATGCAACCAATTGAACCGGAAGAAGTTTTTGAGCATTTTCCATGTTTGGTACACTAATATTTTCCGGAAAAGTTAGTTATTCTGGAATGGTTATGGCTTCTTAATCCCACAACTACCTTCATTTTGTCTTTATGCTGGAGCACTTTTGGGGGATTAAGGCTCATTTTGTCTTATCTCGTATAGGACTCGGTTTGAGTTGAATGATCTATTTTTCCTCGTTGTTGCTTGTTTACACGTGTTTTGAACGTCGATTCTGATTATTTTCATTGCATACTGAATTACTTCAGTTTATGTTGTTGATTGACGACCGAAAACTATTAGAAAGAACAAAGACACGATAGTAATAATTTGACATTAATAAAGCTGCATTGACATTGAAAATCAAGGCAGCAATCGATACAAATTAACGATGACGAGTCTTGAGTACTAGCTACGTTACGAATTACATACCATAATTGTCTTAGGAAAATAGAAAGCAGTTAAATAAAGATGTCTTAATACATAACAACTGAATGAAAGAGCCTGCGTAAAACAAACTATCAAATCCCAACGTTGGTGAGCTGACGACCTTTCCTCGGACGGAGTTGAACTCCAAGCTCGATCGGTGCCCTTGCACGAGGGTTGCTGTCAATGTACCACCTGTCCCCTTGCAGCTCCATCATTCCAACCTCTTCTGGCCCAATAAGATTGTTTCGAATTTCCCTCCTTCTCGCAGCAGTGTAGTTGTACGCATCTGCATCGAACTTCTCCATCGGGACTGGGACAATGATTGGAAGAACATACATTAGTGACTTGTATCCATCATGCTCGATCACCTCAGCGTCCATGTCTTGGCAGTAGATTTCTGCTTTGCTCTGCCGAAATTGATCCATGTTCTCGAACATTTCCTGGAGGTTGAAAGTCCTATTTATGACACGCAGCCATGTTCTCGAACATTTCCTGGAGGTTGAAAGTCCTATTTATGACACGCAGCACCACATGGAAGGTTTCATTTTGGGGTCCATGCTCGTAGTACCAGAACCTTGTTTGCTTTACCCCACCCTTATCAGCCAAGAATGTCTGAACTGCATCGAATAGATCGATCAGATCAAAGCCTTATGGGATCGGCAAAATGTATATGCGTCTGCCATCCACCACAGTAGTGAAGTTGCGATGTGTGTTTGTGATCATCTTGGAACCTGCCACCTGCGTGCAGTATTATGCTCCTCAAGTAATGGGGTGCCCCTACATTATATCACAGTTAGGCATTAGAGGAGAGCAATTGAACAAGTCTTAATAAGCAGGAGGGTAGCAAAATTAAGCATACTCATGAACTCTTGTTAAGCAGCAGGGTAACCACTACACTAGTAAGATCACATTTCCAAATTTGTGTTGGTCATCTGCCCTAAGTATGAGACATGAAGTCTGAATTAAGATTACAAGTTGCACAACTGCTAAATATGTACGAAGACTACTTCATTCACAATTGAGCAAATTTGGAGTTATTTGAACAACAGAATATATAGGAATTTGAAAGTATGAACCCAAGATCTTAAGCAACAACTTAACCAGTTTAACAACTTAACCAATTTAACAACTTAAACAAGAAACAACTTAAAAGCACAATTTAGGTACTTTTCATAACTTAATAAACAACTCATCAAGAACATAAACTGGTGGAGAACAGTGTTTCCGCATTCTTCTGAGTACAATTGATAATATATAAGCACTAAATAGGCAATATTGTTTGATTTCTAACCAAAATAACATCCTAGGGTTCTAAAATTAAAAAACTTGCACCGGAAACTCAACAAAATGAACACAATCAACTGTTAAACTACATGAGATGCATGTAACACTACCTCTTACGTTCCTCTTCCCTCTTTTGGGTCCTCGGCGGCGCGGGTACGGAGTGACTGGGCCAGTACCGTTTCCGGTGAGTGCCTCCTGAATCCTCGCCTGTTTCGAGTTCTTCTTCCTCTTCTTACTTGCACCCTCCATTGGACGATTTCTTTTGACAACCTCCATTTGAAGTGAATTTTGAATTCTGAGAAGTTGTGAGGGAGATAGATTGTCTGAGGGTAAAAATTTATTTTCTCCTTTCAAAGCAAGAAAAGGAGACGTTTGGTTGATGGACGTGATGGATAGCTGTTTAGATTCCAGCCATTATTACACCTTTACCAGTTTGAAGAAGCGTGTCCTGTAAACTTGATCCAACCATCATTACTCCTCTTTTGTACGAGGTCTTCGATCTCCACGCTCCCACTCCTGCAGGTGATACCGAGTGCTTCGGTAAGGGGCCATGAATCCCGGGGCATTACCATAACCACCATCAACAAGGTAATAGTTACCTGCAACAAGAGTATGATCAGTTTTCAAAGTACAAGAGAACTTTAATTTTATGTTCGACCTACGGTCACATAACGAGGCTGACATATTGAGAGGACTGCCTCACCTTGAGGAACCTTCAAGCCTGTATCCCTAGTGATTGCATCACGCAGTACTCTAGCATCTTGAGCTGAACCCTCCCACCCAGCAAGGACATATATGAACCTCATATTGAAGTCGCAAACACCAAGAACATTTAGTGAAATGCTCCCCTTCCTGCTTCTGTACCAGCACTGCCGCTTCTTACTTTGTGTAGCATCGATATATGTTCCATCAAGAGCGCCGAGGCACCCCTGCAATTAATATCAACATTACATTAGTACTTCTAATGCAATTGAACAAACAAACATCTGACTGTACCAAATGTTTGAGTAGTAAGCTGGAAACCTTGAATTGACGATAAGGTTCATCTTCACTTTCTCCGGTAACAGGGGTCGGCTTAGCAAGGAGGAGTTCGTGCAGCTGGAGTACTGATTTCAAAACCTCATGAAAGTAATGATTGTGTGACCAGAACGCTCAAACGCAAACAGGTTCACTCTATTCTTCATGTGGTGGCCTAAGATGATGAGAAAGCTTGCAACCTTCTCCTCAAGTGAGACATACTTGCTCGGCTTTAGACCAGCCGATGTCTTCAACAAGAAGCAGAAGTCATGAAATGCTTTCCTATTCATCCTCAGAACATTCTTGCAACTCACATCACTCTCGAGAACAAGCCGTGACAGATACATAGCCTGTCGACCTTTTTTCTCGTTCATGCTGTAACGTTTAGGACCTGCTAGACTTGCCAAAATGCTAGGGCGTATACGAGTGTGGTAATACCAGCTGAGCAAAACCACTACACAAACTCGCCTACGATAAGCTTGTACACGAGTGTAGTAATCCATCACAATCTAATGCACCTTCTAACCCCACAGACTACCCATTTCCACAAACAAATCATAATCAATATTTGCACAACGCCAATTAAAAATCACACCACTCCATGAACAGGCAAATAACAAAAATCAAAACACCAGAGGTACAACAAATGAATACGCAGTTTTTCAAACACAACATACACCATACATAAACACGAAGCATACACATTTCTGGTAAATTATGAATGAGCAGTACCTCAACAACGGAGGGAAGCTGTGAAGTTGAAGCAAAGATCCAGATCTACAAAAAAACCCCAACAGAAAAAAAAAAGAGAGAATAAATCACAACAAACAAAACCCAATTTCACAGAATACAAACAACATAAGATGTTTTCAAGTTACCAAGAAATAAAGCGTGAAGAAATCACCTGGTTTTGGCCCCGGATTTGGTCTTGACGGCGACAATGAAACAGTAGGGCTTCCTCTCGGTGAAAATCAGGAAATGTGGGGAAAAATTCAAATATATACTGTTGGTTAGAGGCTAATAGCTATTACTGGTAATTAATCCAAGTTAACTAGCTATTACGGCGTCAGAGTTGTCAGATCTTCCGAAAACAAATTCCTGGGGCAAGAATTTGTTTTTGGAAGAGATTTGCAAATTTTGTGCTGAAAAAACTTCTTCCGGTTTTTAAGAGGCCTTCTCATCTAACCGCACTACACGTTTTCCTTTCCACGCCATTTAAGCTACCAAACACGGAATGGAAGACGGTCAAAGGCAAATTTCTTCCGAAAAATCTCTACCAAACAGCCTCTTAAGTAATTCTCATAATCAAATTTCAGAAAACTTTAGTTACTAGGTTGGTCGGGATCTGACTCGTTGTGCGGACGTGCGCACATGACCTAATGGTTTTAGGGTCCTAGGTTTTATAGTAATATTATTTCCGTACAATTTGCACTTGTCGTACGGTTTTCTCAATTAATTAATGTTGTTCAATTTTCTCATTGAATATTGTACAATTTTTTTATGTGTTGTATATATAGTTCAAGTCAGACTATTTAACCATAAGAAACGGTTTAATCAATGTGAGTTTCCTCTGTCTGATTTCTGTATATTAATTAAATTATTTACAGCTTCTCTCCTTTTACATTCATCTGAGCAAATTTGGCTTCCGAAAGTATATTATTAGGTCCCTCGAGGATGACATTAAGACAGTTGTAGGAGTAAGGTAATCAAATTTAGTTCAAGATCACCTCTTCTTGTAAGCAAATTCTTATCAGTAGTTTAGTTCAAGAGATTATAAGTTATGCTAATAAAGGAAATGATGTTGGTCAAATCTCATTTAGAAACATCAGTGATTATCGAAATCTGGTGGGATTTGATTACAATCAAGTATGATTAATACCAAAACGAAAAGGAGCATATATGCTAAATTAATAATTATGTTACTTACACAATGTACTATTGCTACTAGATGAGATTATAGTTCGACCAACTCCTTGCCCCTTGAAGAAGATATTCCTCTTGTCCGGTATAATGGTTATGCTTTCATTGTATACCCCCGTGCCAAGTAAAATACATAGGACAACTCGACTGTTACTCGGGGTTGCAGCAACGGTAGACACGATGTCTGGATAGTTCGAAACAGAGAACGATACTGCACAAGTAGCAGGTGTATGCTTGTGCTTGTGGGGCAGGAGTTTGATAAAGAGTATAATTGACAATAATGCCATAGTCACACCCACGGCCACAATGAGGAACCGTGGGTTCAGCCAGGCCGACAGACCTACTCCCGAGCTGTTTTGGGCGGTTTGAGTAGTATTGTGCTCGATCTGGACAACCGGCGGTTCAACGTGAATTTCCCCATGTCCCGGAGAAGGCAAGGGAGATGTGAGAGCTTGTTGCCCAGTAATATCATTCCCAACATCATATATATCTCCATCCTCGGGAAGTGGAGGAGCTTGAAACAGCGGAACAACATCTGCAGGCTCCTCCTCCAACTCCATGTCGTCGAACAGTATAATGTCGACGATATCATCGTCATCCTCCTCGTGCGGAACATGACCGTTGAAATCTTCAAATGATGAGACATTATATATAATATGGTATGTTCTTTCTTGAGAGGTAGTTTTAGTGGAACAGATTTCTGGAAAGCAGAGTTGTGTACTGTGTAGTGCTTCTGATTCGAATGTTTCAATGATATATATGAAAATTATAAGCTGTGTGTGTGTGTATATATTGCTTGTGATAATCTGATCAGAACATATGTTTCACCAATCACCATATACATGGACAGAAAAGAAGCGTGTAAGTTATTGAATATTTGAATGCATCATGATCTGATCATCTCTACCAATAAGATTGGGATAATTCGCATAAACACTCTTGCCTAATTTCTTCATTCCTCAAATTCTAAACAATCCACTGTTCCAGAATTCCAGTCACAAGATGTATTAGTAAAATATGTCATGTTTTCTAGTAAAAATTAATTATGGTGCGCTTGTGCCTAAACTTTATCACAAAGGTGAGAAACGTAAGAATTAAGATTGACTCGCCCCACTCATGTATTAGTAAAATATGTCATGTTTTCAGTCATGACATATTTTGCAAAATGGCTACGAAAAATTTGAATCACCTTTTCTTTACGTGCACATATTTTGACACGGTCAGGCATCTTTTGATCATGCCTAAAATTCAAGGAAGTGCAGAAATATCTTTCACTTTGGTCACTTTCCAATTAAATCACAACAGTAAGGAACAATTAATATTCTTGATCTTCTGCTGGAAAGTATGGCAGGCAAGGAACGAGAAAATTTTCACTAATAAGAACATAAACTGGTTTCACTTGAAACAATCGATAAGCTATGTCCTAAATCACATAAACTGGTTTCACTTGATACACATGGACTCCTCTTAATTTGGACCAAATATTCCGTGTATATTTGCTAGATTATGTCTCCGTTATGTTGGAATATATTGAACATCATATTAATGAGAAAAGGGAGATTACACACCGAACTTTTCTTTAGCTATGGTGAAGAGACGTAAATTATGGTTGAACTTATTGATCGAGGTTGGATCTTTGAGATTATCCTAGTTGTTGGCACAAAGTTGCAAGCTGTTCTAACAAAGATGGCACATGACATCAAACTGAAACATACAAAATTACAAGGAAATGCCTCTCGTTCCAGCCTCCAATAAGTTATTCTGGTTTGGTCGTCCTCAGCTGGTGCTGCATCTTACACACTTCTCATTATTCCAAGTATGTAACTCATATTTCCTCCCATCTAAAATAAAATCTCTAAGCAGTTGTCCGTAAATTTCAAGTATATGTTCATGTGAAGCGTTCCTGAATAGTTTTCTTGTTAATTTTACAGAATGCCTTCCAAGTGACGTACTTTTTTTGGCTCTGGGTAATGATTCTTTGCTAACATAATCGTTTGTGCGTGTGTTATGACTCTCCCTCTATATCGTTCATTGATGAGAGTTGGTTTCTTCATTCTATAGTTTGTTAATTTTGCATTCTTGTTTCCACCAAAATCTGGGGTGATTCTTTCTTGGAAAAATAGGTCTAGGTTTTCCCAAGTTATAAATTGCAGTTTTGGTCTCCTCGTATTTGGTCCGATTTTTTATACGTTTGCAATAGTTCTTAGCGTTTTTGATCCCGCATCCTGATATGGCAACGAATTGAAGATGAGGTGTAATGACTGACGAACTATGGTAAGTTGTACGAACTAAGAGGCTAACTAACACTAAAGCCTAGACGAACTAAGATCCCGAATTAATTAGTTTTGGAGGGATCCCCCAAATCAGTGTTCTCACAATTAAACCCTAACCCTAATTTCCCAAATCTTTCAATTGCTATTCTATTCTCCAATCAATTCCGATAATTGTATCTCCCCGCACCAGAAAAACGAATCTGAACAACTAAGAAATCTCAAACCCCGAAGAAGAAGCTCCACCCCGTTGGGTAGTTTAGACAATTCATAAGTATTAGGCAATTTTTATAATTCAACAAAAATAATTTAAATGAGATCGTGACAACGAAGTGCAGCTTAGTTGGTAATACGCTTCCCCTCCAACCAATAGGTCGGGGGTTCGAGTCACCTTTGCCTCTTCAAAAAAAAAATAAATTAAATGAGATCGTACCTAAGTTCGGTACGAAATTGACTTTGAACCAAAATATGTGAATTAGATTTAATTATGTGCTACGTGGCGATCATCTAACGATGACCTGCGTTCACGTTGGTTTGAAGCCGAACTGATTTTGGAAAAGTCCAAAAGGGAGTGAGGTAGGTTACTTTTTTTTTTTTGATAAAGAAGTAATATTGATATTAAAATTATGTTTTAGTTGTGGAGTAATTTTCTTATTTGGTAATAAGTAAAGTTTTGTGAGACAATAAAAAAATAGAAACTGGGTTAAATTTTTTGGGACGAATGTACTACCTGACAAATTAACCATTTATAATAAGCGGTCATGCAGTAACATTTGTTGTTAGGTCTCTTATTTAGTTCAACTTTCATACGTTTCTCCTTTCTAACTCTTTTTTCCCGCAATTTTGTATATGGAATCAATTTATATTACATCAAAAAATAATTCCGACTTTACCAAAATAATCTCTTCATTAATATCTACGATTTTACATCCATAATGAATATGTTTCGAGTTTCGATGAATTATTATTTCTAAATAATAGTAAAAAAAAAACAATTCATTAGAAATGTGTCACAATAATACGTGTTGTAATATTCAACTCTACACTAAATTACACTTGTCATATGTCATAACTAAATATTTCACTTGGGTAAATGGAGACCCATTATTGATCCTCGTTTTTCCGCTTAAAAAAATGATTTCTCTTGGAGAATTTATTTAAACATATAAACATGATTTGAATGGATAATATTGGTGTATCTTACTCCAACAATTATGTTCGAGATAGTCTTAAAAAAAAAATTCACTTACAACTTCGAATTGTCTATAATCTAACCTTTAGATAGTTTATGTTAAAGTTTAACGCAAGATACAACCTATGAACTAAAATAAAGTGAAATTAATAAATTAAGCATTTAAATTTAACGTAATTACACGCGTAGCGTGTCACATGATATCTCTAGTAGTCGGATAAGTCTCATTTACAAAAGAGTCAGTCTGTAGGTTAGTTTTGGTAGAAAAGGTTGCCGTTGCTTCTTTCTGCTTGTGGTCAGGTCAGCTACTACATAAGTCACCCATAAGTTAGTTTCTAACTCAATAGCCAAAGTCCAAACCGTGAGTACGTATACATTTGGTGGAGTGTTTTCAGTTTCACAGAAAACAATTTGTTAATTTGTTTTAGGGTTGACCAAATCCAGTAGCTTGTATGGTTGACAATACTTTAATCAGAAAATTTAGACTACTCCCCCTGATCATCCCAGGTTTGAATATTACAGGAGGCCAAATCAGTTGGTTAATTCCTCCATCCATAACGTGGTTGCTAAGTTTTTAGTTCATTTCATACATTAATTTTTTGGAAGCGGCAAAGTAATTCCCCATTTATAAGTTCCGGGTGTGACTAGAACACCTCTGCGCTTCGTTGTCCATTTCATAGATTAATCAAACTATGGCTATGATGGCTATGATATCGATGTCTTATGATCCTCTACGGTTCATCTTTATAATATTTTTCTTCATTTGACTTGTTCTCCAACCTCATTATATCAAAGAAATTACCCCCTCTTATTATTCCTGACATTGCTGTCATATACATAAGCTTATCCAAACCAAATAGTTCACCACTTTCTTCTTTCTTCTTTCTGTATTCTCATTCAGAATTACCCTTCTAGTTTGATCACAATGTGGAAAGTTGCAGGAGCATCAGAGTACTTGGTGATCACCGGTGTTGGAATAACCGACATCAAGATTGCTAAGAAAGCATGGATTCTACCTGGCCAGTCCTGCACCAGATTTGATCTCACTCCGGTCAACTACACGATCGATGTTCAGGCCATGAGCGCCGAGAAACTCCCTTTTGTCCTGCCTGCTGTTTTCACCATTGGTCCTCGCAGTGAGGAGCATGATGCTCTCATCAAGTATGCTAAGCTCATTGCGCCCCTTGAGAGATCTGCTCATACGATTAAGGAACTTGTTCAGGGTGTGATCGAGGGTGAGACTCGTGTTCTGGCAGCTTCCATGACCATGGAGCAGGTTTTCAGGGGTACTAAGGAGTTTAAGAGGGAAGTGTTCGATAAGGTGCAGCTTGAATTGAACCAATTCGGTCTCCTGATTTACAATGCCAATGTGAAGCAGTTGGTCGACGTTCCTGGCCAGGAGTATTTCTCCTATTTAGGACAGAAGATTCAAATGGAAGCTGCCAATCAGGCTAAGGTGGATGTTGCCGAGGCCAGGATGAAGGGGGCTGTTGGCGCTAAGGAGAGGGAAGGGTTGACGACGCAGAATGCAGCTAAGATTGATGCAGAGACAAAGATTATATCGACTAAGAGGATGGGAGAGGGGAAGAAAGAGGAGATCAAAGTCAGGACTGAGGTTAAAGTCTTTGAGAATATGAGAGATGCTGAAGTTGCAGAAGCTAATGCTGATTTGGCGAAAAGGAAGGCTGGTTGGGCCATGGAGGCACAGGTGGCTGAGGTCGAGTCTGCAAAGGCCGTGGCTCTAAGGGATGCCGAGTTGCAGAGAAAGGTCGAGGAGATGAATGCCAGGACGCAGACGGAGAAGCTTAAGGCTGAGTTCTTGAGTAAAGCTACTGTTGAGTATGAAACCAAGGTAATTTTTTCTGCTTTTTTTTTTAATCATATTGAGTAGACAGTCTTGATTAATTAAACAGAACCAGATACTAACCGAACAGATGTTTCCTAATTAGGATGAAAGTTTGTTATTTTCAGGGTGAAAACTTTTAACTGTTATCTGTGTCATGATAAACGTAATGTAGGTGCAAGAGGCCAATTGGGAGCTGTACCAGAAACAAAAAGCCGCAGAAGCATATCTCTATGAGAAAGAGAGAGTCGCAGATGCAAGCAAAGCTGCAGCAGAGGCTGATTTCTATGCTCAGAAACAAAAAGTTGACGGAGACTTGTATGCAAAGAAGAAGGAAGCTGAAGGGCTAATAGCCCTGGCGGAAGCTCAGGGGATTTATGTGCGCACCCTTCTAGAAGCACTAGGAGGGAACTATGCGGCTTTGAGGGACTATTTGATGATTAGTGGCGGAGTGTATCAAGAAATAGCTAAGATCAATGCTGAGGGTCTACGCGGGCTGCAGCCTAAGCTCAGCATTTGGAATACTGGAAATGGAGAGGGAAGTGATAGTGCTGCAGGTGGTGCGATGAAAGAAGTCGCAGGGGTGTATAAAATGTTGCCTCCTTTGTTTAGCACCGTGCACGAGCAAACTGGGATGGTTCCACCAGCATGGATGGGCACCTTGCCTGACTCTCGACGACCTAATGGCAAATGATTATTCCAGTAGCACTACATCATTTTGGACCGTTCGCTACCCATAAATATTTACTACTCCTGTTCAAATGTTAATACTTACAATAAGAGCCGTAAAAGGTCAAATATGTTGATGATTCCTTTTGTTTTCATGTATTTGTTCACAAGTATGAGTGTTTTTTACTTGATTTGATGACTCTTTATCTATGATAGCTGGCCCTTTGTTTTCATGTATTTGTTCACAAGTAAGAGTGGTTTTTACTTGATTTGACTAAATGTAATTTTATTCGAAACTTGATATTGAGTTCTTGACCAATTCTCCCTGAAATGAATCTTATATGCGTTTGTATAACGGACATTGAAAAGATGAAACAGTCTACAGATTATTGAAGTACTACGCGAACTGATGATTACATGTCTTCCTATGCACTGTACGCAAACAGATAATTGTTCTGTATTGTATGAAACTATGAGTGAAATCTACCCAAAGAACCTTTCAACTTGTTTAGGACAAATTGAGAATCAGCCACCAACTAAGTTACTAGCTTGTTTTGCGAAACAGACTATACGATTGAGTCAATAGTGAAAGATTGTATCCGACCGCATTTCCAGTTACCGTTCCTATCTTATCCCAGTGGCATTTTGTGATATAGTTGAGAACATGATCATGATCAGCAATGATTTTATTAATTTGACCTGGTCCTGAAGGCATAAACCAGGCATCGTAATGTAATTAGTACAAAATTTCCAAGATTAATTAAAGCAGGCATGATTAGACATTGATTAGTTGACAGTTACCAACTAATTGTCCTTGTGAAAGGGGTCATAGTTGTCAGGTTAAATATTAGTTTCAATCTGTCATTACCAGGAAAATTGTAACCAGGTCTGGCCTGTGACTCTGTGAGCGACATTGGTTTCTCAGAATATAGACAAAATGTCGATAATGCCGTACTTGGATGCATCCTCAATCTGTACTAAGCACAGGGCAAATACAGTAAGGCTCAGATACGGGCTTTTTACAAAATCATTATACTCAGTAACTTGGATTTGTTTTAGTTTTGTCCAGAGTGAGATTGTAGATGGATATGTACTGAGCTGAACTTCGAACGCATTATTTAATGCCGTTGTTGTAGACTTGCAGGCACAAGGACCGGGGTACATCTGCCCTGGTACATACTAGGAACTGTCGTGTAGGATGATTGGTGGAAATCTTAATGATTAAGTTGAACATGTCAAACATAGCTGGAAGTCTGGAAATGTCCACTCTTACAGAAACTGAAAAGCAATAAAGCTTGTCAAACAAGCAAGTTTTGAAGAACAATTCTATGGATTAAATTGCACATAGTCTAGTAGGAAAATTCCATGGATTTAATTAGAAATAGATTGACAGCTACAGACTGTATATATCCATTATACTAATCTGAATACTTTATATAATGTATCTAGCTGATTAATACATATCATGGCTCATCCCTGCCAAACAGTTTAACTCTACTTCCAACATTTCTGACTTCTCACACTTGCTTGTATTTCAGTCAATCCTAACAAAATGTACCGAATTGCGAGTGCATCAGAATATTTGGTGATTACTGGTTTTGGTATAGCAGATATCAAGATTGCCAAGAAGGCATGGATTTTGCCAGGCCAATCGTGTTCCAAATTCGAACTCTCTCCTGTCAACTATACCTTCGATGTTCAGGCTATGAGTGCCGAGAAGCTTCCATTTGTTCTCCCTGCTGTCTTCACAATTGGTCCTCGTATCGACAACCATGAGTCACTTGTTAAATATGCCAAGCTGATAGCTCCACTTGACAAGAACTCACGCCATATTAAGGACCTTGTTCAGGGTGTCATTGAGGGGGAGACGCGTGTTCTTGCTGCTGCGATGACTATGGAACAGATCTTTAAGGGCACCAAGGAGTTTAAGAAGGAGGTTTTCGAGATGGTGCAGCTGGAACTTAACCAGTTTGGTCTCCTGATTTACAATGCGAATGTTAAACAGCTGGTTGATGTTCCTGGGCATGAATACTTTTCCTACCTGGGGCAGAAGACTCAGATGGAAGCTGCGAATCAGGCAAAAGTGGACGTTGCGGAAGCAAGGATGAAGGGGGAAGTTGGCTCGAAGTTGAGAGAAGGGAAGACTCTGCAAAATGCTGCAAAGATTGATGCTGAGACGACAATTATATCAACTCAAAGGGTTGGTGAAGGGAAGAAAGAGGAGATAAAGGTCAGGACTGAGGTTAAGGTATTTGAGAATCAGAGAGAGGCTGAAGTTGCTCAGGCTAATGCTGACCTGGCAAAAAAGAAGGCCGGGTGGGCCATGGAGGCACAGACAGCTGAGGTTGTGGCCCTGAAGGCTGTGGCACTTAGGGATGCTGAACTGCAGATGGAGGTGGAACAGATGAATGCTCGGACACAGACAGAGAAGCTTAAGGCCGAGTTCTTGAGCAAAGCAAGTGTCGAGTACGATACAAAGGTGACTTGTCTTCACTCGCCTATTTCATTTCAAAATTTCAAAAATCTTATGAAATTCTATAGTACTAGTAGCTAAAGTAACAAGACAATATTGTTAATAATCCTGCTGTTAAAATTTGAGAATTAGATGTTTATTTGTTTGTTTTATAATCTGTTGGAAAAATCGAGATTACAATTCTCTTGATACAGCATCGTATTATGTCAATCCTCCTGATATATAACATGTGCTTTTGTCTACTGATAACCGGGATATATATAGGTGCAAGAGGCAAACTGGGAGTTGTACCAGAAGCAAAAGGCTGCAGAAGCATACCTCTATGAGAAAGAAAGAGTCGCGGATGCAAGCAAAGCTGCAGCAGAGGCTGACTTCTATGGTCAAAAACAGAAAGTGGATGGAGACTTGTATGCCAAGAAGAAAGAAGCAGAAGGGCTAATTACCTTGGCAGAAGCTCAAGGGACATATGTGCGCACACTTCTGGAAGCAATGGGAGGAAATTACATGGGGCTGAGGGACTATTTGATGATTAGTGGTGGAGTGTATCAAGAAATCGCCAAGATTAATGCAGAGGCAGTCCAGGGGCTGCAGCCTAAGTTAAGTATATGGAACACAGGAAATGGAGACGGCAGTAATAATGCAGCAAGTGGTGCAATGAAAGAAGTCGCGGGGCTGTACAAAATGTTACCTCCTTTGTTTTCTACTGTGCACGAACAAACTGGGATGGTTCCACCAGCATGGATGGGCACCTTGCCTGAGTCACGTCGACCTGCTGGCAACTGATTTTCGAGTAGCTTCTACTCATCGTGTTTGCATGTTAATAAGAGCCATATAAGGTCAAATATGTTGTATTGAGTGTTGCTTGGATTTATTGCTTGTGCTTACTGTACCTTTTTCTTTCTTTGTTTAATCTACTTACTGTACCTGTTTAAGAGGTGATGAAGATGTAAAATTGTAAATAAATGGTCATTGCTGACTGTCTTATATAATTGTCATTATGATAACTCACCTTTGATTTTCATGGATTTGTCTTCAGATATCACTGTCTTATATATATCATGTATATGGTTTATATTAAACACGAAATTAAGTTCTTGACCTGTTCTCCCTGGTATGGAGATTATAATCAGTTGTTAAACCGTACGTTCCTTGAAAATAGAGACAGTCTCTCCAGATATATTACCAGATTACCTTGATCGGCATTTTACTGAAAACTGATTTTCTTTCTCACTAAGCTGAATAAGATCTAGTAAACCATGTGTTGAGGCCAAACTGTGCCATAGAATTTAAAAAACTAAGTTATTTTTGTTAGCGACTCACACATTTCGCAGTATATTCCGTTGACAGCATGGCCTAAAACTTTAATTGATCCAACCAAAAATATGATCTAGGCCAATTCTCAGATGATGAAATGATAACATTCTTACAAAAACACATTCCACGACAAGTGCTCGTTGAACTATTGTCTGGATAGAAGTGTCTAGTCAATACCTATCATATTCTGTCATTTCTGAGCTTGATCTTGAGCAGTTTGACATGTTCTTGAACGCATAAACTGATAGGAATTGTCGCTCTATTGAAATTACTGCGAATTTTCCAAGCATATACGTTGTTTGAAAATGACAACAACTTGCCAATTGCCTGGTGTGGATTTGTTGGCAGAAAATGAAATGTTTGAGAAAGTCAGGTTAAATGTTCTGATGTTCATCTCATTTAGGCTCTACCTGGAAATGGTAATAAGTCTGGCCTACCTGTGATATCGATATTGATTTCTCAGAATATATACCCAAGATGGATCACCTGATATTTCTGTATACTATAGTCCGTACGCACTAGGACAAGAACGTATTTGGCAGGATAGTTGGTTCCCTCTGACGCCGTACTCCAAAAGCTAATGCTTTCAGCTTAACATGTCTAGCATCTTACTGCAAATTATTGAATACTGTCATTTAATTAATGAAGTTTGATGGCGAAAAAGAGATTAAGGTACAACTAGTTCTTTATGCAGTCTTGTTGACAGCTACATAATTTCCATCGCCACCAGGCCAATGGTGTTATAAAATGCCATGTAATTGATGTAGCCAATACGGCAGATTCTAACATATCTTCTTCTTCCCTAGACTAGCTATTACCAATCCGTTGACACTCTGACTTATATTGTCTATCAATTCCAAAAAAATGTATAAGGTTGCGAAAGCATCAGAATATTTGGTGATCACTGGTACTTGTATAACTGACATTAAGATTTCCAAGAAGGCATGGATTTTGCCAGGCCAATCGTGTTCCAAATTCGATCTCTCACCTGTCAACTATACCTTTGATGTTCAGGCTATGAGCGCCGCGAAGCTTCCTTTTGTTCTCCCTGCTGTCTTCACAATTGGCCCTCGTATTGACAACCATGATTCGCTTGTCAGGTATGCCAAGCTGATTGCTCCACTTGACAAGAACTCGCGCCATATTAAGGAGCTTGTTCAGGGCATCATTGAGGGTGAGACACGTGTTCTTGCGGCTGCCATGACCATGGAACAGATTTTTAAGGGCACCAAAGAGTTCAAGAATGAGGTTTTGAGATGGTGCAGCTGGAACTTAACCAGTTTGGGCTCCTGATTTACAACGCGAACGTCAAACAATTGGTCGATGTTCCTGGGCATGAGTACTTTCCCTATTTAGGGGAGAAGACTCATATGGAAGCCGTGAATCAGGCAAAAGTGTATGTTGTGGAAGCGAGGATGAAGGGGGAAGTTGGCGAGAAGTTGAGAGAAGGGAAGACTCTGCAAAATGCTGCAAAAATTGATGCTGAGATGACAATTGTATCGACTCAGAGGGTTGATGAAGGGAGGAAAGAGGAGATAAAGGTCAGGGTGTTTGAGAATCAGAGGGAAGCCGAAGTTGCAGAGGCTAATGCTGATTTGGCGAAAAAGAAGGCCGGATGGGGTATGGAGGCACAGACAGCCGAGGTCGTGGCCCTGAAGGCTGTGGCACTTAGGGATGCTGAACTACAGCTGGAGGTGGAACAGATGAATGCTCGGACACAGACAGAGAAGCTTAAGGCCGAATTCTTGAGCAAAGCCAGTGTTGAGTATGAAACCAAGGTAACAGTTTTTTTTATAGTATTTCAGAATTCCATTGAAAAACTCGATATTAGAACTGCGTTAATACAAGGAGTCAAATCAATCCTCCTAAATTATGATTCTCGTGTTCTTGCTCTGATAACAGAAACATGTATATATAGGTGCAAGAGGCAAACTGGGAGTTGTACCAGAAGCGAAAGGCCGCAGAAGCATACCTCTACGAAAAAGAGAGAGTCGCAGATGCAAACAAAGCAGGACCAGAGGCAGACTTGTATGCTCAGAAACAAAAAGTAGATGGGGACTTGTATGCCAAGAAGAAAGAAGTAGAAGGGCTAATTACCTTAGCCGAAGCTCAAGGAGCTTATGTGCGCACGCTTCTGGAAGCAATGGGAGGAAACTACGCGGCATTCAGGGACTATTTCACTACAAGAAAACATGCAAATAGTGACGAAAACAGTGACCACTTTATTGATCACTAAATAGCGACGAATCGCTAAAGAATAGCGACCAATAAAGTGGTCACTAGCATCTTGACGGATTACCCCCTAATCCGTCCAACATAGCGGCCAATAACTTATTGGTCGCTAAAAATAGCGACTAATAAACTTATTCGTCGCAAAAAGGTTGACCAGATTTTTAAAAATCGAAAATAAAATAAAAATAGCGACGAATAAGTTATTCGTCGCTAATGTTAAAAAAAAATTAATTAAATAAGAAAAGAAAAATTAAATCAAACTATAAACATCGACCAATAATTTATTCGTCACTAAAAACAGCGACCAATAATTTATCGGTTGCTATATTTAGCGACCAATAAATTATTGGTCGCTATTTTTGGAAAAAAAAATAAAGACAAAAAAATAATAAATTTAATAAAAAAATAGAAATTAAATTAAATAATAAATAGTGTCGAATAGATTATTCGTCACTACTTATAGCGACTGATAGATTATTGGTCGCTATTTTTAGCGACCAATAGATTATTGGTCGCTATTTAGCGACTAATAGATTATTGGTCACTAAAAACCCTAAACCCTAACCCTCATAATAAAATATTAATTTAGGGTAAATAGTGACAGATAATCTATTGGTCGCTAAATAGCGACCAATAATTTATTCGTCACTAAAAATAGCGACCAATAATCTATCAGTCGCTATATTTAGTGACGAATAACTTATTGGTTGCTATTTAGCGACCAATAGATTATCCGTCGCTAAATAGTGACGAATAGCTTATCGGTCGCTATTTACCGTTGTTTCGTAATTTACTATTTTGCTTTGTTCGTATGGTTTATGAGTCTTACATTCCCCCACCTGACGAAGGTTGGTGTTGGTCGCACTTGTCGCCTACCACCAAGGCACGTTACTTTGATGAGTTGAGGGTAAGTATTACATTTACAAGTGTTTGAGTATGGGGCATTGCCTATAGATACATCTTGAAAGTTAGGAAAAAATTCCACTTTTAGTACCGTAACTATGTCCCTCTCCAGTTTTGGTACCGTATGTTTCTCATTCCCGATTTTGGTACCGTAACTTTCAAAAAAAATCTAATTTTGGTACCAACAACAAAAAAATTTCAGGAGAACTAATGAACTACTGAATTATGTCACTAATTCACCCCCAATTTACAAATACACACATAATTCTCCTTCTAATTCGCGAATTAATAATTTTTTTTTTTGATAAAAAAAAGTAAAATTTCTTAGGGTGGATTACATCAGACTATCCTCATAGATTTTCTAATTACATATTAGTCCATGTTAGTCAAACAATTATATCTAAGTCCCTGTTAGATTAAAAAAATCTAAATACCAGATCATATAGTTAAACATTTGGAGTTAAAAAATAAACTGAAAATATGAACTAAACATCAGAAATAAACTGAAAATATGAACTGAAACACCCAAACTTGTAATGCCTATATTATAGCAGCAGCAACCCAACCAGCCGTGTCAACGACGCCCCAAAGTTCGCCGGAACCTCACCCAACAACAACGACGACGACGTGAACTCCTCGTTTTCGACCTCGTCGTGGACTGTGCCACCGGACTCGACACCTCCAAGAGAGCGGACCCACGGTACGGCGTTTACCGTGTGTTAGTAAGCGACGAGACAGGGTACGAGTCTCATAAAGTAACGGTGGGGCAACCACAACCCGCATGGAACCACAAGTTTAGCATTCGGTACGATCAGACGCCTCCTATGTTTGTGTACCTGGACATAGTCGAAGAGAACTGCCACAAGAACCCCGGGGCGGGGACGTCGAGCGGGGGTATATT
>JAYMSL010000575.1:0-22831 GCA_036897195.1 Plantago coronopus
TATTTCAATAGAAATAGGAGAAAAGGTTAGTTGAAGTTTGTGAAATGGTTGGATTTTGCGAGCTGTTCTAACCATTGCTGGATATGATTCCAAGAGCCTTATGCGCATGAATACTACTTGGCTCCCTAATAAAATGTTTAAACGTTCCGGATCGATCAAATTGGTACGGAAATTGTAACATGAGAAAATCGCGGAAACACGACTTATTTGAATAACCAAGTGAACCACCAATTGTAGAACTAAGATTTTTGGAAAGAAATCAGCACTGAAGTAATACAATTCAAGTGTATCATTTTCTTTTTTATTTAGAGGAAAAGGCAATAAGGGAGGGATTTGGATCGGACCCAAATGGCAATGACATGAAAAGTCTTTTTCAAAACCGAGCATCAAGGGCGTGACGATGATATAGGAAAGGAATAGAGAAAAAACTCGTGATTGGTGCTCTATTTATGATATAGTTCAATAAAGAGTTGTCTCATTTCCTTACTTCTGCATTCTTTTTAATTCATTCACTTCATTACTGGTTCTGAACGCTGCGTAACATCATTTTCAACGAATCTCCACCGTACCTTTAGGTGCGACCACTTAAGAATTGTTTATACAAAATTTGTATACGCTTACTAAAAGACTTACTTTTATTTATTAGACCAATCAACTAAGCAAAAGAGATGTGTCTAAGGCGACATATAAGCAAACTGTGCACGCTAAAAAAGAGAAGACATGTTCGCAATTACTACCGTGAAGCCCCCTATTTTCGAAAGGGTCCCGTCACTTCATGCCTTCTTGGCTTAGACTTTCAACTAACCAACAGATCCCCTTGAGCTTCCATTTAGAAGGTGCAGTCTACAGTTTTAAGAGCATTAGTGTTCTTATTTTCGTTTTCAGTCGCCGATTGCTGAAAAAAAAAGACAATCTTATTATCGTGTCCGTGAGAGCTTTTTTTTTAATTCCCCATTTACCTTCTTTTGTAAATAGAATCTTCCATGAGTAAAAACAAGCACCCAACCTAATAAAATAAAGGGGCTTGCTTCCGGCTTTCGAGTTTATTTAGTAAAGTAAGCTTTTTCGCATATTTATCATTATCAAAAAGGCTTTCCTTGCATTTTTAAAGAAAAAGTAAGAAATAGGATTTCCTTTTTTCTAGAATTCCTCGTAGTATAAAAGGAAGCATGGAAAAAGCATGAATCACTATGGGATCACCGCTTAGTGCACGGATGTCTTTACTAAGGGCTTTGCCTTTTCAACCATAGGTTGTTGGAAGCTCTCTTTGTTCTGTCGGCTGTTAGCTTTTCTTACTTTCTGCCTTTCCCGACTACCTATCTTATTGTTTTTCTGCTACGATGGGATAATCGGCTTCGGAGTTTTCCCTTTTTTCTGCGCGTGGCTATGGATCTCGGATAATTCTTGTGAGATAAGCACCTTCTTTTCTAAAAGAGCGGAAATAGCCCTGTTTACGCCTGCAAAGGAAAAAGCATTTGCGTATACAACATTTCATTCGGAGCTCGAAGAGTCCCTTTGGTCAATGTTGGCTGTCTTTCTAAAGAGTGGTTTTTAATACCCTTGCGTTACTCCCTTGCTTATTTGATAGTAATAAAACGAGAATCCTAAGTATGTTCTTTCAGCAGTCCTTCTTGCACTGAAGGGGAATTACCTAAGTGCTCCCCCATCTTTCTTTGTCTATCTTGTCATCATTCAATTATCCATACAAGCTAGCTCTTACTTTTTAGAATCGTCGTAGATCCTCTGGTCTTTGTATAGTAAAAAAGATTCATCACTGCACAATTTCTATAGTTATCTTCGAAATAGGCTACATGCGAAGGAGCTCGCCGCAGTGAGGCTCTCTTTCTCAAGTAAGATTATCACAACAAACAAATGCTTCCATAATGCTAACGTGTTCTTAGAACCGTAAACTGAACCTTCCATTTTTCTTACTGGGATTCATTTTATTTATTATGAACTATAAATAAAGTGCAAGGCTGATTAAAAAGGTCTTAAAAACATCATACAATAAATGAGCGGCCCATTCCATTTTAGCTTTCTGCAAGTAGGCGAATCTATGCTTTCTATGTTTCAATCGCAATTGCTTGGATGCGTTTGAACTCGAGATGACTTGCAGAAAGAATTCTTTCTAGGTTTGTCTTGTGTCTCCTAAATAAAGGGTCCGTTTATTGATGAGCAAACGGCGGAGAGTGAACCCGCGCATAGTGGATTCATAATTCACTGCCTTGATCCACTTGGTTACATCCGCCCCTACTTTCACACGGGTTTAAATCTCCATCCACGATCAGATCCTTTTGAATTTCTCTATGACTACTAGCTTTCCTCTATTCTTTCTATTTATTATAATGATTTTCTTGGCAAGGAGGAGATGTGAGGGACAATGAAAAAGAAGAGCGTTCACAAAGATTAACTTAGATATCCATGATTATTCTATATATCTGTCGAAATATTAAAAATTATTTACATATAAAAAAATAGATATAGATTTTCTTCCTAATAGAAAGACTTCTAAGCAACAATTGAAAAGAATTTTATATTTTACACAAACAGTTAATTATCGAATTATTATTTTTAACAGATGTTTTTTACTTTAATTTAGTTACTGGAATCTATTTTTATCTTATTTCTATTTATATCTTCTTACAATTACGATACTTTTTTTTTAGCAAACTGCCTTTTTCCCACTGATTGTCTGTGTTCAATCGAAATTATGGCCTAAAGCAAAATATAGCAATCCTTCTACTATTTTTTTAAGACTGATTGCTTTTAGGCAATGTCTACTCGAGTGCTTTTTTGTTTTCTTGTGTCAATTTTGTAGCTGCTTTTATATATAATTTATTTATTCTCCTCTAAAGCTTTTTGATTGTGTAGTGAATGATTTATCTTTGTTTATTGCTTGCTTCTGTTTCTAATAGAAACGGAAGTAGGTTTGCTTTCTTTGCTTTAATTCTCTTCTAGCGAGATTCTCTAGGACTTCGTTTGATTGACGAATAGTTATTATGCTCCTTTTAAATCCATTCGTCTTTTATTTCGTAAATTTAAAATTTACCTAACTATTATTAGCTCGTGGTTTTGTGTCCATTTTATGTAAACTCCCAACGATATGTTGTAATATAACCTTCAAGTTACTGATCAAATTTCCTTATGCAAAAGATTTAAGGTCGTGAATACTTATTTTACTATTTATATTATAAAATATAGTTACATTAGCCGTAGTTTTATGGAGGTTTGGCAAAACAAGAAATTCATGCCTTTGCGCCGTCCCTTCGGTAGCGATCTTTTAGTGATGTGGTTTCGTGACTTATACGTATGATTTTGTCGGGTTTTTGAGTTAATGATTCCGAAAGGCTCTTCTTGTGTTTTAAGGAAGCCGGTCTTTATTGATTATAAATGTAACTAGAAAGTTTGACTAAGTGACAACGGATTATGTAGTTAGTTTTGCTAGTAAATGAAGTAGGATTTTAATTTGTTTGTTGAATAGATTTAGCTATTATAACATTCTTTTGTTGTTTTTTATTTTATATTCGCATTTCCCGGTTGCTTCTTCTAAATGCATTAAATATACTCGCCTATTGAGTATTTTTGATTCTATACTTATACTTTATATATTATAATCTTTATTAATTGAGACTTAGCTGTCTTTTTTTTTCTTTTTGATCTCTCCTCTTTGTTTTTTGTTTGCGTTCTTTGTTTCTCACTTTTTTTTATTTCTTTTTTAAGCGGATTTGGCAGTTAGCTTTGATTTTCTATTTACTTATAACATCTATACTATAAAGTACAAATAGTTTGGTTAAACTATACAGTGATTATTCTGCCGTATTCTTTAACTTAAAATTATTATACTTTCTTATTGGAATCTTTTCCTGCTTTTGTCCTTTAATTTTAAACTTAGTTGTTGGATTTTTAGACGTAGTTCGGTTGTTGTGTAAATATAATAAGGGTCTGCGATTCAATTAAATACTTAAAAGTTATTTTTTCTTTTTGTCTTGTTTATTTGTCTTTTCTATATTTTTTTATTTTTATTAAAATTATATTTATAACTAAAAAAAATCTTTGTGTAAACAAAATAACATTGAGCGTTTTCTTATGATATGATTTTGAATAAGATGGAGACTTAGTAGGAGTGGGTTCTTTGGGGGAAAGGTTCTTATTTTTAGATTCTTTACGTCAATCCCATATAATATATTCATATTCTTTTTTTCTAGCTTAGGGTTTACTTCTTTGCTAATAATTTTTTAACTTGACAGACTTCTTCTATTTTCATTATAGGACTGGGAGACTGGGCTTTTTCATTATATATAAATATATATATTTTTATTTACAATGATTAAAGTATTCTAAATGTTTTTCAATTACGGACGATTTTTTCTTTTTTTTCTCTGATTCTTTATTATCTTTCGCTGAAAGCTTGCTTTTTTGTTCTCTTTTCTTGTTCTTTTTTCTTTCTTAATTCTTCTCTTTCCTTTTTTCTTTTCTGAGTTTGATTATCTTGAGTATATAAAAGGGGTCTTTCCGAGTTTATTGTTTTACATCCATGAGACTAAGCTTTTCTTTATCCTTGTTATATTTTCTTAAGGATTCTTTTTATAGACTTTTTTTAAAGTGCTGTGTTAAGAGTCAGGATTTTTTGTTTTTTCTTACATATAGAGTGGGTAGTGTAGTCAACACGAAGTCATAAAGAGAAGAGGGGAGTAGGCTAAGAGTAGGGATTCTTTCGAATAATAAAAAATTACTAAAAATTAACTAACAACAAAAAAAAGTTGCATAAATCTTCTTGTTTTTAAAAGCAGATTCTATGGTGGAGACCATTAATGAAGTTTGCGAGTTTGTTGGAAAGCCCCTTTTTATGTTATGTGTTTTTTTCACTCTGTCTTTTTTCTTTTCAATTTTCTATTCAACTTTTTCTTTTTTTGACTTCTAAATCTTTCGCGCAAGACCTTGCGCTTTGTTCTCTTAGAGATCCTTTTCTTGATTTAGGTAAATGCATTGCATTTCCTTTTGTTTCATATTGGTTTGGATTTTGACTTTATCTACATTTCCCCTATTACTTAAATTATTATGTAATATTTCTACTTAGACTACTATTATAATATTTACTATGTAAAGAAAGCTCCTCAGTTAGCTAGTTTTAGTTAGCTTGTAAGACTAATGTTCCTTTTTTGTTGTTTCATTTCACGCCCAGCTTCCTTGTTTATGTAAGGATTTTATTTATACTGTTTGTGTGACATAAGTTTTTTTGGTTTTCGATACCGAGTTTTGTAAACGAATTCGTTGCTTAGTTTTGTAATTTTTTTAGACATATCTAGGATTCGCAAGTATAATAACTCTACATCATTTGATGTGTATTTCTTTCTTTCTTTGTTTTCTTTTTTGTGTTTCTCTTCGTCTTTTCTCTCTTCTTCTTCAATACACATTAAAGGGTCTTGGGCTGTTCTTATGTTTTATGAAATGGTTTTCTTTTCTATTAGATGTCTTTTTGTCGTAGGCTTTTTGTCGTAGGCTTTTGGCCGTCTCTCCGGCTCTTTTTTGCTTTTTTCGTATTCATTCTGATTTATTAGTTTTTTAATCCCTGGCATTGGCTTGGACTATTTGCTATTCGAATGTTTCTTTATTTAAATTCTTAAGATTGTTGCAATAGTTATTTTTACCTCTTTACTAAAGTTAGCGCTCGAGAATGCTGCATGTCATTTGGAAAAATTTTTTTTATTTTTTTGTTTTCTTTGTCATTTTTGATAGCATAAAGAAAAATGTTTTTACTTGGTTTTAAATTTTAGGTAATAAAGACTTTTAATAAAAAGTTTATATAGTTTCGAGGATACCTTTTTTTGTTTTTCTTGTTTTATTTTTTCTTTCCTTGTTTTTGAAAAAATCTTCTTTATCCGTTCCTTTTCTTTTTCTCTACTTTTATTCTCTTATTTTTCTTGCATTTTCTCCTTGTTTTTCCCAGTGCCACCTTTTGTTTCGTTGATGGTATCGACTCCACGGGTTGGATTCTGCTTTCTTTTCTAAAAAGTACTTCGCAGGGTTTCCGTAGTCATAAAGTGGTCTTTTTGTTTTAAGCAGAAATCTTTCGCTTAATTTCTAGCTAACAGCTTATTCAATAATTTAATTCAAAAACTTGTAAAAAAAATCAAAACATAAAAAAGTTATAAAAATTAAATTCCTTTATTCAGCATTTCTCCAAAAATAAAATCTACACAAATAATGAAAGAGAGAAGCAATAATAGCAAAAGTCCCTTCTTATAACCTCCTTGTTTATTTGTATATATATTCAAAATCTCGCTACTATATACTATATATAATATCTGTGTTTATAATTATAGTTATTTTAGTAAAATTTTTAATTTTGTAAATGTTTAGTAATTTATATTTTAGAATTATATTTGTTTTATTATATTATATATTTAAAATTTCAAGAACTTGGAAATGTAAAAAGCAAAATCGTTACAAAGAATATAAAATTTTCAGAAAAAGCTAGAATTAAAAAGAAAGAAAAAACATATAATTAAAAAAAAATTCTAGTATGAATGAAAAAGTTTTAAAAATTAGATAAAAAAAATGACACTCTTAAGCAATTCTTTAAATCCAAAGTGAGGAAAAGTCTAATTTAATCTAATATAGAATTTATAAAAAGTAAAAAATTTATACTCTATATTATTAAATATATTATTATAATTATATTTTTACAAAAAAAGGCGAACTATAATTTTTAAATTACAAAAATAAATTAAAAAGTGAACCATTCTTTGTTCAATTCTGTGCTGAAAAAGAAATTTCATAGTCAAGCTTTATGACACATTTATTATTTTTCTAAAATTAAATACCAATTTTTATATGAAAATTATGCTTACTGCATACCAGTTTGGGATTATTAGCATAAATAATTTCACAAAAGATAAAATTGACATCGTATTTTTAGATTATTAGACTAGATAAGGCTTAATAATCTTTTGCATCCAAGCTCTGTTAGTTGAGCAAACATCTTCTCTTTATCTTGTTTTTATGCTCTTGTTTTTTCTTTTTGTTTTTCTTAATTTTATCTTTTTTATTTTAACAAATTCTATTTTTTAATTATCTTGTTTTTTATTTTATATTACTAAACTAATATAATTTACAAATTTCTACTACTTTTACTTTATTCTATCGTTATTGCTTTTTATTTAATAATTTAAAATAAGAATTTCTAATCTCTAAAATTTACTATATTACTTATATTTAAATTAAAATATAATACTCTTAATAATTAATACTATTAATAATAAATATATTTTTACATTTCTTTTAATTGTACTTTTTTAAAATTAATTATACATTAGAATTTATATTAATTTGCTGTAATTATACAGCAAAACGAATTTTTCTTTCAAATAATGCAAAGAAACTATCTTTATTATTTTACCGATAGAAGAACATTTTGAAATTTAAGCGCCCTTTTCTACTTGCGAGGCAATGGGCTTTCTGAGTTTTATTAGAAAATTTATTTTACTACATCACGAATATAATGATAACTCCTATTTATATTTAATATTATATTTCTTTTAGTTAATTAAGACAAATTCTCATTCTTATTAGTCGCTAAGTTCTTTTAGAATTTCATTGTACAATTATAAGTAAAGTAAATGAATAATTACTTTTTCGTGACTACTTTGCTTTTTTGTGGAAAAGATACTGCATTTCCCCTTTACCCCTGGATCCCAAATAGCATGCTGTTAAATGGATATTTAGTATAGTTAGAATTAGGGGCCTGCCTACCTCTTTTGGCAATTATTCTAATTTTAAGTTAGTTTTATTTTATCATAATTATTTATTTTTATAATTTTATTTAGAATAAATAATAAGTTTTAACAGTTAAATTAAAATATAAATAAGTTTCCATAGTAGAATTTAGTAGTATATTTGCATTTAAGCAATGCTCTTGTATTTTGTTCAAACTCAATTCAAACGTTTTGTATTAGAATACAACATTGAAAATATTTTATCTATTTGGGAGAATACCTTTCGTCTAGGTGGAAGGAAGTTATCCTCTTTACCTTTTTAAATATCTTTTGTTTGCTTTAATGTTTTTATTTGTCCATTTGTTTTTCTTCTGTTTGCTTTTTTAATTTTTTCTTTTTTATTGTTCTCTTTCTGACTCTTTCTACTTTCTTTTTTTCTACTCCTTTTTCTTTTAACATATTAAAAGGATTAGAGAAAAGTTTACTGTAAAGTTTCTAAATGCCTATAAAGTGCTTAGAAAAGAGCCTTTTTCTAAAAAGCATTCATTTACCAAAGAGTGCTGCAATTTCTCCTGTGTTTTATATTTTATTATTGGTAGAAGAAGGGCCTTCCCCGTTCTCATTATTTTATTTGATTTCTATAAGTTTTTAAATTTATTTCTAATTTTGTAGGAGGATCAGTTTTTCATTTTTTGTTATTTATTTTTTCTATTGTTTTTCTGTCTGCTTTTGCAAATTATTTCGTTCCTCTCTTTGAATTCACTGTTTTTTGTTATTGAATTATTGAAGTAAAATCTATAAATCTTCATTTGCGAACTTCTGTGAATGCTAGTTTTCCAAAAAGGGTCTCTCTTTTGCATGAGTTCTCTATGAATCTCGTCTTTGGCGGTTCTTCGGCGATAGCGTTGTAGATTTTAGGTTCTGTTGTAAATGGATTTTCTTTTGTTTAGATTCTTTTTGTAAGGTTTTTATGTCGATCTTTTTTTTTCTTTTATTTTGCTATCCAACTCGCAGTCATTCACAAGGGTTTTTTGGATTAAATTCTTTTTAAATTATTGTGTGTATTTGTTAGGGGTTGGCTTTTTTCATCACGAAATTGAAGCTTGCTCTTTGTTCTTGCATCAATTTTCCTCCTTGTTTATTCAAGACAAGGACAACCGGACTGCTTTCTTTTATGCGTTTTTTAAATCTTTGTCTTTTATTTCTCTTTCTTACTTTCTGCTTTGATTAAATGTTCCAAAATACTGAATTGAGTAAACGAGGCTTCTCTGTTTTGTACTTTAGGGTTTCTCTTTTTCGAGATGTTGTAAATTCCACGTGTTTTAGGTCTTGTAAGTGCATTTACAGCTTAATTGATGTGCAATTTTTGAGTTATCTTTCCGCGAAGATAATATAAGGAAGTTTTCTTGCTCATTGACATAGAACTACTGTATTACGGTAAGATGTATAAAAATAATAACTGCTTTTGGCTTCGTTTGTTTTTGTGGTCATTGTATAGCGTGAGTAAAACATTTTGACTGGTCAATTATAAGGCAATTCGGTTTTTTCTATAGATTTTTCACTTTCTCTTTTGCTGTACTAAGGGTTCCCCTTTTTATTTGAGGGAGATTTGAGATTCTTTATTTTGGTTTTTTCTCTTCTTTTGATCTCTGCCTTCCGTTCTCTCTTTTCATTTTTTTATTTCGCGAGTGCTGCTTCATTCAAAATTTTTGTGGGGAAGGCCGAATCCAGATTGTTTTTTTGATCGACTTTGGCAGGCTAGACGAATGGATTATAGTATAGGATTAGTAAAAAGATATGGTGAGAGTCTCTTGGTTTACTGTGAGTAGCTCGATGGTTTTCTTTTTTCTGATGTTTTTTTTTCTTCATTCTCTTTTTCTAAATTCTTTCTTTTCTGGCCTTATTGCTTTCTGCTTTTTCTATATATTATTTCAGTTTTTTTTATGCTTTCTTCTTTTTGTTTTAATCGTGCTTGTTTTTAGGAAATCATTTGCCTCAATTTCATTTAATGGTATTTATTTTTTTCTTTATTACCTATTTTTGGAAGTTTCGAAACATATTTGCAGTTTTGTCTTTTATTATTATAATTATATTTTATTGTCTATTGAATCAAAAATTTTTGACCTTTATAAGTGATCTTTCTTTTTGTTTTGCGCTTTTTTATTTCTTAGTGATTAATGCTGGTTCCAGTGTTTTTATTTGTTCATGGAGCTAGGCAAGACTTCTCTCCTCTTTTTTGTATGGCATACTTTGTGCTTTGAGAAGGGACTTTTTAAGTCAGAACTAAATCTTTGTATTTGTAATGGATATTTTTTTGTTTTCTTTTTTACGATTCTTTTCAAATCTTTGCTTTTTTCGGTCTCGTTTTTACCTCTTTTCTTTTTTTTTTACTTCTCTTCTTTATTATGTTTTTTTTATTGTCTTTTTCGATTTGCTTTTTTGTTCTACTCTCTTTTTTTGTTTTGTCTTTTATTTTTTTATTCTCTTCTTTTTCTAATTTTTTTTTCAATTTTAATTGTTCGTAGTGAGAATTCTTTCTTGTTTTTCTTTTGTTGTTTCTTTAAGAACCCTTTTCTGTCTTTTTCCGGTGAAAGCTTTTTTTTTTTAATTCTAGTCTGTTATTTATTCCTTGTTTGTGAGCTTACGACTAAATACATGTGCATGTATTATTATTATTCTGCACTTTTTCGAGATTCTTTTCTTTATTTGAAATCCTATTCTTGGATCGGTTCTGATTCTTTTCATAAAGTTGGTATTATGCTTAGTCATATGGGGGGCTCCTTTGTATAGTTTTTATAGTATATTTAATTGTTGAAGTATGTTTCTGAATGGTTTCTAGCTACAAAAGTAGCTTTATATGGCGTTGTTGTGGATGAACTTTTTTATAAGCAAACCTTCTCTTTACAAGGATTCTTTTTTCTTTGATTTATTTTTTGTTGTGTATTTTTCTTCGTTCTTTTTAGTATCTTTCTTCTCTTTTTCTGTGTGTTTTTCTCTCCTCTTTTACCTCTATGTCTTTGGTGCGTCTCCATTTGATTTGACATCTGGTTACTAGTAGGTTTGTTTATATTAAATGGTAGAGATCCCGAGATTCATCTGTAAGAACATGTAATTGCATGTGTAAGTATATTTCTTTTAATTTCTTTTGCTTTTCATTCTTTTCTCGTGATCTTTAACGGTTTTTTTAATTTTGCCTTATTTCTTTGTATTACGTATTGTTTGGCTAAAGTATAGGTATATACGTATATAATCAAACGAAGGTTTTGTGTCTTATCTTAGATTTTCTGTACTTTATAGACATCGACGAGATTTTATTGCTTAAGTTTCCGGTCACTCTTTCTCTTCTTCTGTGTTTGGAATCGATTCGAATAGGAGCTCTAGTTTAGGATCCCTTTTCTTGCGTTTCTTCTCTTTGACTTCAGAGGTCTTTGGACATAGAACCTTGCGTGCGTCCAGGTTGTCCCACTTTCTGGTTGGGGTATATTATATATAGAATATCTTCTTTTGTTTTTTTAGTTTTTGTTATAGGCTTAGCATTTTTTAACTTATAAAACTTATAAGGGAGCATCAAGCTTTTTGCTTCTGTCTTCCTTCGTAATCCATAAGGGTTTCATTCATGTCGTAATTAGTCTTTCTGCTCATTTGCGTTTGGCACGGATCTTTCAAGTGGGGCTCCTCTCGATTGGAGCAGGGCTCGTAATTTTCCTAGATTTCACGTGACATTCTCTATTTCGCATTACTATCTCGGCAGGAGAATCTTTGTCTGATGTGTGAGAAAAGGTTTTTTTACTTATGATATTTGGACCTATGTTGAGTAATGACATCGTCTTTTTACCTATTTTCGGCCTTCTTTCCGTTTCAGTCTTTTCAATATTTGCTCTTTCTTTCAACTCTTCCAAGTCAAGAGTTTTCTTGTTGATTTTTTTCCTTTTTGTTGTTTTAGTAAATATCTTTGTCGAGTCCTTTCTATATTCTATAAACTTCCAGAAATTCTCCTGGGAGGTTACAGCTGTCATCTAAAGTCCGGATCTATTGAAATTAGCTATAGCATAGTTCTTGAGTAGATTTTTTTATTTCGTAAACTCTTCTTTTTTCTTTCATAATAATAATATGGGGAACATTGCTTGAACCTTTCATTCCTTCTTCTATATTTCTTTTTTCCTTATTTTTTTTGTTTTTCCTTTTCGTCTTTTTTTGTGTTTTTAAGTTATTTTTGCTTTTTCCTTAACAAGGGCGGCAGGCCTCAATAAATTTTGTCACATATCATTCTTGACGGATGCTTTTAATCTAAAATCTAATGGAATAGTAAGGTCGATAGATAAGGACTTCTGTTGGCTTAGATTCCTCTATCTTCTTTTTTTCAATCTTTGACAGATCCTGTTTTTACTGTGCAACTCACTTTTTCACCGGATTTCTGTCTTCTCTATTGCCTGTGGCTTTTACTTGTATATGGCTCTGATTCCATCGCAGGATCCACGAAGTCTAATCCTTAACTGTCTTTTAGACTCCTCTTTCTTGTTTTTTCTTTTGTTTTTATTTGCTTTCAATTTTTATTTTTCCAATCTTGTTGTCGATGATTTACGACAATTTCAAGTATTTTTAATGACTAGTAGAGGGTAGTTTTTGATTCCATTTTTTGTTTGTACGTTCCCGGAGGAGCCTTTACCGAAAGTTTACTTCGGTAGTAGTAAGATCTACAAAATATGACCCATGATTGGTAAAGGTAGGGACTTTGTTAGAACTCTTTATGTGTTTTGGATAGTTTTGTTTCTTTCTCCTTCCAGGTTTCACTCTAAGAAAATCCTTGCATGCAGCTACATTCCCTGTAGATGCTTTTGTTCTCATGGACAGAATCTATAAATAGAAAGTATTTTGGGCTCTAAGAACTTCCATTTTCTCTTCAATTTTATCTGTAATCAAAGAATGATATGGGTTTGTTGATACAGGTTCTCGTACCAACGAATGCGATTAATTTGACCAGTCTGTCAAAGGGAATTTCTGGCAAGTATACGTCAAGTCTTTTAGGAATGCAAAGTGTGATAGTATTGGTTTGTATAAGAGGCTCTACGCCCTTATTAAGGAATAGCATACATTGAGCCGCTCCTGTTCTATATGGAGGACTTTTTGTCCATATTGCGAATAGTTTCCTCTTGGCTTTGTTCTTTATTGTGTATTTACGGATTACGAATGATGGTTTTTTGCAGCTTATGTTGAATTTAGGATTCGAATACTTTATTTAAGTTATTTAAGAAAGGAACACATACGTTGACTGAGATGATGGTGTGAGCGAGACTTTTATTCATTTATCTAGCAAATTAATTATCTCTTTTGTTTTAATCTGATTGCTCTTTCTATCTTGTGTTTTTTAATTCGTCTTCTGGTTCTTGGAAAAAAGAGACTTGAGTATGAGGGCTCAAAACTATTAAAAAAGCTTCCTGAGCGGTCACTGCTTCAAGTTGCCAATTGGCTATTTTTCGTAGTAGATCGGGAGTTGCCTTTGGATGGTTGAAATTCGTTTTTATTTATGCACGTGAAATCAATTACAAAAATTTATTATAAAAGGGTCCTACTTGAAGTATATTTGCTATTTCTTCTGGCATAAGAATAGTTTTTTCCAACGGACAACTTTATCTTTTTTATAGTTTTTGTTTGGACTTTATTTTTTTTCAATAATCCAAGAGCTACAAAATAAAGGTTCTTTATCTTGTTTTGTTTCTGCCCATTTCTTTTTTTTGTTTGTGTGCTAAATCTCACTCCCTCTTAGACTTACTAATTATATGAAAAAATTTCTTCTTTTTTATTGGTTGAATCTAGAAATTTATTGAAGATGCATGATAACGCCCTAATTTTTTCACGGCTTTTTTTTTAGGATTCGATGATTTGTGGAGTGTTCTTTTGGTTTTCTTTTCGTTTTTTCTTTCTCGCAGGATCCAGATTTTTTCTGAGCTTTCTTTCCGATTGTTTTTAAAGCATTTAAGACTTCCCCCTTTGCTTGACATTTGGCTCCAATCGTGTCAGTCTTCGAGGGTCTTTTTCCTGTATTTATTTTTGACCTGCGCAAAGTGCTCTTTCTCTCCTGTGGCTACAATGCCTTTTTGGCGGAAGCTCCGATTTCTTTCTACTATAGTATTATAGAAATGCTGCAGTTTTTTGATGCATATGACTTTTTTTATCTAACTTTTTGTGGTGTGAATTGCTTTTTTGGGGAACCGTCGTTGCCTAATTCTCTATTTTGGATTTACTTAATATTTAATAGCAAGTGTTTTCTTTTTATTTGCCTGGTCTCTTGCTATTCTTTAGAAAGTGTTTCCTGGATTCTATGTCTCTACTACAAGTCAAAAAAATTTAATGGAGAAGAATGCATAGATGTTGGAAAGATACATTCTTACGTTAGGAAACAAAAGAGAGGTTAAATAAAATCCAATTTCTAGAAAACACGTATGAAATAAAAAGTTACAGACGAATCTTTTCAAGATCAAAGGAAAACAAATCTATTGTCAACATTATAAATACTAGTTTCAAATAGATTCTAACAATTTTTCGAATAGAGTACAAAATTCGATAAGACATTATATTAGAGTGATCTAAAAATATCAATGGGCGTAACCAAAAAAGAACTAAAAGTATGCTATAACAAAACGAGAAAAATGAAGACAAAGAAAAGACGAATGCTTTGTTTTGGGATATCTTTTGTTTTAATATAGCAACGCATAAAGTTTGAATGGGTTGTTTGTGTATGAGAATCAAGAAGGTTTTGGAAGCTAGATACTTGACATTCCATCATACGTGGAAATTGATATCAGTATTCAAACAGGTAAAATCTTTGCCGGTGAATTTTCCTTTTCTACACTACTTTTTCAGCTAACAATATTTCTAGCAAATTTCAGATACTTTTTGGTTACTTATTTTTTTATATTTCTTAATTCGTCATTGTTTTTAATTTCTTTTTTCTTTTTCATAGGCATTTATTACATACATATAAAATATTTTTTCTGACTTGTTACATTTCTGCGCAGCTTCTTTTATTTATTATTATTATTATTATTCGTTTTTTGTTCTTTATTTCTATTCATGTTTTCTCGTTTTGATTCATTGATTAAAAAAGGGTTGTTGTTGTTGAATACGGAATTTTTTTTATTTGTTAATTTTTACTATTTTTCTTTTTGGTAGTTTTTCTTTTGGAAACTTGATTCTGTGTCTGTACTCTGCTTTATTGTTTTTTCTTTTCATTTTTTTTAATTTAAAATATTATATAAATTATATAGAAAACTCGTTTAAGTAGTAGTTGTTTCGTAGACAGGTTTAATTGATTGCATGGAAAATGCTTGGCAGAAATGTCTTTTATTATACCTCTTTTGGTTTCTTTCTGAATTTTAAGTGAGTGTTTCTTGTATTTAGTCAGAATCCTTTTAGAAATTCCATTCTGGGTGCTATTTTAGTTTATCTTTATTATCGTCTATTCTTGGTAAATTTTAGAAGTTAGCAAGAAATATAGGATCGGAGTATTCAAACTCCTTCCTGGATAATACACAGAAAAATTTTTATTGTTCCTCCTTGTTAAAAAAGACCTTAATTCTTTCGATTCGCTTGTTTTTTGTTGTTATCTATTTTTATTTTGTGCATTTTAGTGTCCGTGGTATCTTTCTTGGTTTTAGGTTGTCGTCTTTTTATGAAAATACATTTCAGCTTTTCTTTTTTTCTTTGTTTCAATAAAAGGTCCTTTCATCTATTATGGGACTCCTTGCGGATGAATACCTTTCAAGGAATTCTCTATTTCTTTTATTAAGATTGCTGAAGAACCTCTTTTGGGTTTTTCTACTGGGGCTATATTGACTATAACATATAGAATATTCTATTTCCTTTGTTTGATATGTTTGATCGTTGTGTAGTTTGTTTAAATTACATAATTGATATTAAAGCAAGGGGGCTTCTTATTATATATACATGAAGTTCCTTACTTTCTTTTTCCTTTCACTCTGGATGGGGAGCTAGTTACTAGTTTTTCCTTTTTTGGTTCTGTTTGAATCATTTTTTTGTTCATAGGCTTTCTTATGATAGAGGGTGCAGCTTTTAATATATAATGGTCGCAAGTTATAATTTTGTGCATCTTTAACAAGATTTTTGAATTTTATTATTTCTACGTTTATTTTTTAAAATTTATATTTATTTAATTTATATTATTTAAATAATTTCATTTAAATAATTTCTACTAAATAACAGAAGTTCTGCGTGCTGTAAAAACAAATTTTATATATTTATAATATAATTAAATTTTTAATAATTTTAGTAAAATAAAAAATAAAAATTTACCCTTGAGTCTTTCGTTTACTACAAAACAAGAAGGCAGCAAAACAGTGAATAGTTCTTAAGATGAGGACAATGACTTTTTTCAACAGAGATTTTTTTTAGTAGCTAGGTTCGCTTTTTTTTTCGAGACTCCGCTTATATTATTTGAAAATTTTTTTTTATTTTTCTCCATTGCTTTTCTGTTTTCTTTTTATTCTTGTCTTTTATTTTCCTTCTTTCATCTCACTTTTTTCTTATTTTTATTTCAACTTTGCAGTCTGTTCAATATCTTAAAAATGCTTTATTTCGCGGCAACTAGCTCTTTCTATTTATTTTACTCTAGGCTCGCATAGCACGGATATTTACAGATATTTGATTTTTTTTAATTTTAGATAATCTTGGGATGTAAAGAACTTAAGCATACTGTCTAAAATTCGCATTTTTGGATGTGACTATATATACTGGGGAGCATTTTCATTGTTTATCCGCCGTAGCTTTTATTTAGTGAATACAAATCATATTTGTAGTTAACTATAAAATAAAACTATAGTAATAGTTTATATAGAATAAGTATATTTATAATAAAGAAATAGTTCTTTTAGTTTTAGGCAAAGGTAAATTCTCTGTTAGAGGAAGAAACTCCCTGTTGAGTACTCGCATTTAGCAATATTGTTAGTTTTTCATTTTGATTATATTTTAGTTGAGGACGGATTGTAAGAATTTCGATCACGTTGAAAAAAAGGATTTTTAAATTATAATTATGATCTATTATTTTCCGATTTATCTTGTTTAGTAGACTCACGGCGATCCTTGTCTATGTTTTTCCTTCGTCTTTTTTAATCTTTTTCTCTCTTGTCTTATTTAGAAATGAATTACATACTAATTTTTCATCGAATTATTTTTTAAATTAGAATTAAAAGTCTACTTTGTTTATTATCCATTAATTTTTTTCTTTAATAAGGGGACTGCTTTTATTTAATTAAAAAGGATTCTCTTCTTGTTTTATGACCCTTTTGTGAGAGGTGAGTGTGAATTCCTTTCGTCTACTTCAGAGACTCGATCCCTTTTATGATCTATTCATGATTTTTGTCCAAAGCACGTATGCAAAGTTTTTTATTTTAGTTCTTTTTATTTAAAATTTTAAACTAAGCTAGGGGTGGCGCAGTTGATTTTGTCCTTAGGTGTAGCAAATCCTCATTTAATCAATGAATATAGTGCTATTAATTAGAAAGTATCTAAGTGTTTTCTATTCTATTAACTAATTTTTTTGAAATGTTTATTTATTATTATTAATTTATATAAATATAATATAATATAAGAGTGAATATATATATGTTTCATTTTTTTAATACTAATAATTTTAATAGTATTTTATTCTATTTTTTATTTACGATATATTTATTATTTTTAGATTTTACTTAGACTTGAATAGGCTATCTTTTCTTTTTCTTATTTTATTTAAGAGCTAGTTTTTGATATATTTATATTACTACTGGTTTTTGCTCTTAATGACTTAAAGTTGTGAGAGTATTCTTTTTTTTTGGGGGGGGGTGTTCCTTGTTCTATAAGAAGTAATACTGCGCAAAGTGGTGGTTAGAGTAGATGTTTAAAAAGAATCTTTATTACTTTACTTAATAAACTTTATATATAATGCTTTTTTTGTTTGCTTAGGGTCTATCTTCTCTAGAAAGCTCCATTCTCGTCTAGTTCCAAGGTCAATTCTGCATAAAGGGTTTCTCTCCATCTCTTTCTTTAGGAATCTGGACTTTGTTGTCTTTTTCTCTTTCCGAACCTTGGCCCAGGCAGTTCCTTTCTCCCGTACTTTTCTTTCTTTGTTTTTTGTTTCTCTTGTTCTGTTTCTTTCTTCTTGTTTTCTTTTATCTTTCTTTTTCTCTTTGTCCTTTTTTCCTTGTTCTTCTTTCTTTTTTCACTCTTTGGCTTTCTGACTTGTTTTTTCTGTTTCCTTTGTCTTTCTTTCTTTTTGTTCTCTTTTCTTTTTGTTCTCTGATTCTTTCTTTTTATCTTGTTCTTCCTTCTGTTCTCTTTTTTTCCTTATTTTTTTGTTCTTTATTTCTGAATCTTTCTTTCGCTCTGCTGTCTTTCTCTGAATCTTTCTTTTTCTTTCCATTTGTTTTGTTCTTGTTTTTTCTCTTTTCCCTTTGCGCTGCCACTCTCGTTGGAACCATCTTCTTATCGTTTTTGTTTTTTTGAAAGCTTCGACCCCAGGGTCTCCTTTGTAACTTTCTTTTTTGTTCTTTTCTCTCCTCTTGTTCTCTGTCTCTTTTTCTTTTTGATCTCTCTTTCTTTTTTTTCTCTCTTATTCTCTTTCTTTTTCTTCTTTGTTCTTTCTGTCGGAAGCTTCTTTTTCTTTTGTTTTCTTCTTTTTCCTATTCTTGTCTTTATTTCTTCTTTATTTCTCTTCTTTGTTCTTTTCTTCTTCTCTGTTTTTCTGGGCTTCTTTTTCTTGGGAGGACTGAAGTTTCTTTCTCTCTTTATTTCTTTTTTTGTTTTTCTTTGTTGTCTTGTCTGTTCCTTTGTCTCTTTTCTTTTTTTTATCTTGTTCTTATTCTTTCTTTTGTTTTCTTTGTGAAGCTCTTTTTTTCGATCATCACATTGTTTTTTCTCTTTGACTTTTGTTTCGATGGAATTCCTTCTTTCTTTTTCTGTGTTTTTCCTTCTTTTCTTTCTATTTATTCTCTTTCCTCTTTTCTATTTTTCTTTGTCTTCTTTTTTTCTTTGGTTTTTTGGTTCCATCTTTCTTCCTCTTCTTCTTTTTGGATTTTTCTTTCTTAGTATTACTTTTGGAATAGGAATTCTTTGCATGGTTAACTTTTTTCTTTTGTTTCTTTTTTTGAACCTTCTTTTTCTTTGTTGTGCCGGAGACCCTTTTTCCTTTTTTCTCTCTTTTTCTTTTTTTGATCTCGTTGTTTCTTTTCCTTCTTTTTTTGAACCTTCTTTTTTCCTTTTCTTCTTTTCTGATGCTTCTCTTGGTTTTCACTTTCTAACTCTAGTTTTTCTTTGTAGTGTTTTTTCTTTTTCGAATTTTCTTTGTCTTTCTTTTTCTCTTTCGATTTTCTTTTTCCCTTCTTTCTTTACTTTCTCTTATTCTTCTCTTCCTTTCTTTGTTTTTTTCTTTTTCCATCTTTTTTTTTCTTCTTGCTCTTTCTTTCGCTTTTTGCTCTTTCTTTTTCCTGTCTCTCTTTTCTTCTCTGTCTTGTTTGAAAGCATGTAACTTCCCTTCAATATGAAATCCTAAGTAAGGTTTTTTTTTCTTCTTGTTTTTTTCTTTTTCCATCTCTCTTTTCTCAAGTCTTTGCACTTTTTCCTCTTTGTTTCTGTTTCGTTCTTCTGGAACCTTCTTTCTTTGTCTCTCTTTCTTTCTTGTTTCTCTTCTTTCTTCTTCGATCTCTTGTTGAGATCCTTTCTTCTCTTCATTTTGTTTATGTATTTGAAAATAGACGATGAAAAGGGCTTTCTAATCTTTTTTCTGTACATCGTAAGGAGTTCTTGTTTTTTCTTTTGATTTATACTTATACGTATAAAGTCAACTTTTCTTTTGTAATGTTCTAAAGTACGTGGATTTCGTTAACTGTGTAATTATAAGCAAGGTCTTATTTCCTTTCGTTTTCGATATAGGAACTTGACTTCTATTTTGTCGTATATTAAGGTATATAAATATTTCTTTGCATGTAAAATCCGAAGCAAGTGTTTTTCCTTTCGTTTTTTCTAAGAGAATTGCTCATTTCTTTGTTTGGTCTCTTTCCTTTTCTTTCTTTTTGTGTTGTCTTTTTGTTTTCTTTTTTTCTTTGTCTTTTTTTTTCTTGTTGTTCTTTCATTCTTATGCTCTTCTTTTTCTTTTTTTCCTGACCCTCTTTTTCTCTTTCTTCGCTTTTTTCCTTCCGTCTTCTTTCTCTATATTTCTTTTCTCGAGTATTGTTGCTCGGAAGTTTTTTCTTTGTCTGCAGATTTCAAATACACGAAGGAAACGGCCTTCCCATTTTATTTATGTAAAATCGTAAGTAAGGGATTCCTCTTTTTCTCTGGTGTTTTACGTATGAAATGGAATTTTACTTTGTCTCGGCGTGTAAATATATTTAAAATCATAAGCAAGGTCTATTTTTCGTGTGTTTTTAAAACGTATAAAGGCGAGTTTCATTTAATAGTGTTTGAAAGCAGTTAAATTTATTTCAATGAGAAATCCTAAGCTGAGCTTCTTTTCTTTTTTACTCTATGAAATGGAGTTTCACTTCATAGTGTTCAAAAGCAAGTAAATTCTCCTTAATAGTTAATCACAAGCCAGCTTTCTTTTCCTTTTATTCTCTTTCTTCTTCTCTGTTTCTTTCTGTGTTTGCTGTTTGTTGTCTTTTTGTCTTTCTTTTCTCCTTCGGCCTTTTGTCCTCGTTCCTTCGGAACTTTTGCTCCAAGGTCTCTTTCTTTTATCATTTTTTCCTTTAATTTATTTGTTATTTGCTGGATTCTGGTTCTGCTTTTCTTGCCGTGCTTGCTTTTTCTTTCTATTAGAATAGGTTCGTTCGCTTCTCGTTGGGGTTGTTCGTTGTTCATTGGTTAGTTCTGGTTCTATTTGTCTTTTGCTTCATTAGTTGGGTTGTAGTTCTGGTTTTGCTTGTCTAGTTATTCCTAGGTTTTCGTTGTAGCTTTGCTAAGTTGGGTAGCATTTTTGAGATGTCATTTGCTCTCGTTTTCTCTTTTCTCTTGTCCTTGTTCCTTCTTGACCTTTTTTCTTTCTTTCTCTTTTGATTGCTTAGTTTTCGTTCGGGACTAAAGATCTCTTCTGAAATAGGACAAGAAGTTCTATGTTTTGTGTGTGAATATTTCTTTTTTCTCTTAGTTTTTAACTGGATATCAAAAAAACATGGTGTTTTTAAGGCTTCCTATCTTTTTTTAAGTAATCAATTTTCTTTTGTTCTTTCTTTTTCGACTGTTTTTGTTTGTTTGTTTCTTGTTCTTTCTCTTTTTCCTCTTCACTTTGTGTACGGATTTCATAGACTTTTAAGGTCTTCTTATTCCTTTTTATTAGGATTCGTAAGTGTTTCCTATGTTTTTTTCTTCCTATATGAATTTGAGTTCCACTTTCCAATGTTTTAAAGAATGTAAATTCCCCCCGATGTGGAATCGCAAGCAAAGTCTCCTTTTTCTTTTGTTTTTTTATATGAACTGTGATTTTCTTTTTTTGTCTTCTTTCTTGTTCTTTCTTCTTTTACTTCGCTCTTTTTTCTCTCGTTGTCGTTTTTCTCTTTCTTCGGGTTTCGTTGCGAACCAGTTTTTTCTTTCTTCTCTCTCTTTTTCTCAATCTGGGAAGTTTTGTTCTTTTTTTTGTGTAACCTTTTTTTCGTTCTTTGGAAAGCTTGGACCGTAGGTCTGGTTTCTTTTTCCTGCGAGCTCTCGTTCTTTCGGAACCTTGTTCTTCTTTTCTTGGTCTTTCTTTGCATTGCATCCGATTTTCTTGTCTTTTTTTTGCTTCTTTCTGTTTCGTTTCTGGAACCCCTTGTTCTTCTTTCTTTTTTATATTCTGTCTTTTCTTTGTTTTTCGATTTCGCTCTTTTGTTCTTGTTCTGACTGATTTTCTATTTTTGTGATTCTTTTTCTTTCTTCTCTTTTTCACTCTTTTCCTCTAATTTTCTCTTTTCTTCAATTTGTCTTTTCTATTTTCTCTCTTTCTTCTATTTTTCTTTTCTTTGTCTATTTGTTTTTCTGCTCTCTTCTTCTTTCTTTTGCTTTTTCTGTCTTTTTTCTTTCCTTTCTTTTTTCTCTTCTTTGTCTTTCTTCTTTTTCTCTTTCTTTTCCTTGTTGACTTTCTTGTGCTTTTTCGGATTACTTTTTTCTTTCTTTTTCTTCTTTGTCGTCTCTCTTTTTTTCTTCTTCTTTTCACGTTTTCGTTCTCTGTTTCTCGTTCGTTTTCCTTGGTTTTTCTCTCTCTCTTTCTTTTTGTTTGTTTTCTCTTCTTTTTGTGCTTTTTTCACTCTCTGGATTTCGGAGTTGTTCTTTTTCTCCCTTCTTCTTTCTTTGTCTTCTTTTTTGATTTTCTTTTCTATTTTGTGCTTTTTTTGTTTCTACGATCTCTTTTTCTCTTCTTTAATTAGATTCTTTTCTTTTGCTTGTTTTTTATTTTTTTCTCGATTTTCTTTTATCTTTGTCTTGTTTTTTGTTTTTTTATTCTGTGTTCTTTTTGTCTTCTTTCTGCTTTTTTTTCTTTTTTCTGTTTATTTTGTGGATAAGTCTTTTTTTGTTCTTGCTTTCTCCGTCTCTTGTTTTTGTTTTTTATCTATTTTCTTCCTTCTTCTCTTTTCTATGTTCTTTCTTTCTCGATGTTCTTGTCTTTTCTGTCTTTTTTTTCTTTGTTTCTTTCGTTTTTCCTATTTTTCTTTCTTGTTCTTCTCCTTTCTTCTTTTGTTCTGTTGAGCAGGGGACTCTCTCTCTCTTTTCTTCTTTTGGCTCTTGTTCTTTCCTTCCTTTTTCTTTTTTTCTGTTTAACTCTATTTTTCTTTCTTTTTTCAAACTTTCCTCGTCTTTCGAACTCTATGCTTTCTACTAGTTTTTGTAATTCTGTTTAATTTTCTTTCGCCCTAAGGATTCTCGAAAAGTTCTTATTTTTGATTTCTTTGCCACGGTTTTTCCTGCGTTTCTGTCTTCTTTTTTGGTTTTTGTGGAAACTTCTTTTCTCTTATCTTCTTCTCTTTGTCTTTTTTTTTCTTTGTGCTTCTTTTCTTATTCTATTTCTATGTCTTTTTTCTTTTCTATTCTGTTTCTTTCATTTTCTTTCTTGGTCTCTTTCTTTGTGCTTCTTATTCTTTTCTTTTGCTTGTTTTTTT
>JAYMSL010000576.1:0-22804 GCA_036897195.1 Plantago coronopus
TTAGCAGTGAATTAATCCCATGATCCAGAGATATACTTGTGACCAAAAAGATAATCTTACTTGAATCTCTGAATTGCTACTGGAGGCTATACATTCATGATATCGTTCCAGGATGTCAGGAAGGCTGCATCAAACAAAATATTTCAATGAAATATATTCGCAACAAGCATAAGGACAGCTATACATATCGCAGAAATTGAGGTTAGAGGAATATATAAACCAAGAAAGTTGACCAAAACTCAAGTTGAAATAAAAGTCACTTCAGTTACAGGGCAGTTAACTAAAATTCCAAGAATACAACGCATCATTAGCCACAAACATAATCATACAATTCGTAGGAGATTAATGTATACTGCGAGTGACTATTACTTGTCCCTGGCAAGTAAATGAAGCCACCAGATCTATGAAATGAATATAGCCTGAATCCATGTTGCTCAAGTACATTTAAATTCTCATATAATAAGAATAGTACATGTGAAAAGTTTTTTTCTAAAAATTCTACTTTACCATCTAATCTAGTTAAATTGATTATAGAATCTAAAAGTTCCAAGAACACACATGTATTATGTTTGCTCCTCACATAAAACGAGACACTTGATTCTAATAGACTTTCTAAAGATGAAATTCATATGCGATCGATATGTATGACCAGCTATGTCGTCAAAGGGAATATACAGCAAAGGACATCAACTCTCTGTCAATAGGACAATAGGAAGCTCATTGGGAACAATCATCCGCAGCTACGCCATCATAGCTGAGATAAGAGTTCTAATTCAACTTTATTAGCTTCCATTTATTGTATTTCAGAGAAGTTCGAATAGTAAAATACATTCAGCAAGTTCATATAGTATAGACAAGGTTTGGGACTTTTGCTGGCTCACAGGTTTCTTATAAGGTATATAAGTGAGATATTACTCAACGTGAGAATCTTAATTTATGCGGTTACTAGTACTCATGTGGGGCTATCGTGCAGCTTAGTGCATGCTTTTTTACATATAGTACACTTGTATATACTGAACTACTATATATCACCAATTAAACCTACAAGCTATAAATTTTACTATTGTTTTAGATGGTTTAATGAGTTCCGACGGATCACATTGGCTTGTGATTATATTTATCGGAGTTAATGGAGGTGTAGATGTTGTGGTATCGAGGTACGTTTGTTTTGTTGAATGAGCTACTTAATTCCTAGCACTTTGAGCTCCAAAGGTTAGCTTGCCTTCTTTTTATTGGCTCAAACTCCTTACCAGGGCATTGGTAACTTCCTAACTCTTATTTTGTTCATTTTCTATAAGGAATATGTTGGCCGCCGCACAAACCAATGAAATAATGACTCTGCCTAGGTGTTTTACAAAGAGTGTTAATTCCTTATGAATTACCTATAACCTCTAGAATGCATTACTCCAGAAAATGTTATAAATCGCACCTTGGCTGACTATGCAAGACCTGCCTAACAGGAACACTAAATGGTGAGGTAGATTTTACACAACAGAAAAATAAAAAATAATAACCAAAACCTGGAGAGAAATCTGTTTTATAACTTTTATAGTTCTCAAAAGGATGATCTCAAAAGAATGTGTTTGTAACATCTAAGTGGTTGAGACTTGAGACTCCAAAAGGTTGCAGCTAGTCACCATAATACTCTTACAGTTATTTCACCACATAAGTACAGACACTGCGATATTCTACTCTATATTTTGTGTATATCCCTTACTACGAACTTTAAATTAGAACTATCTATATACACTTCAAGAATTCATCATTATGGTTGTTCACAAGAGTATAGTGACTATTGCACATTCAAATGTAGACTGTAATAAGGCCGGATAGGACATTTTCATAAATGCATAATTTACGGACCTTAGTTGAATATAACTTGTTTATTGAGGCTCTATCCAGCAAAAATTATGATCTAGATGAGCTTAGTTGAATATTTGACCAAAGTTAGTTTGTTACATGAACACCTGGATGGTAGCAAGCAGGTAATGTATGAAAAATAATGACCTATTCCATTTTTTTATAGATAATGTAAGAAAAGCAGTTAATTTACTAAACACAGGCTAATCATCTAGTTTAATAAATCACAGTTTTAGTTCCACTTGACTAAATTGCTACCATCTAGCTTGTAAGCTAGTTTTGACTTTTGATATACATGACTATAGATCTACTGATGATATCATCATCGATGATGACATAGTAGGACACTTTATTTCAGAGTTAACTATGCTAGTCAATTTACGCCTACTCCAATACCGTCTCATTGGATCTCCATAGTTCATATATTATGCTATTTGAAGGGAGCTCCATAATCATTTGGTATTTCTTATGACAACAATGGATATACTCAAGCAAATGATCATTTGACGAATACTGGACAAGTTCTAAAATAGTCAATAGATCAACTACAACGTCACCTACAACGTATAGGGTCTTCGAGAGGTAGCTTGATATCATGGAAGAGGGAACAAAATGTTTGACCCTGGGGACTCAGATGGATGTGACATTCAACATGTGAGTTATTGTGGGAAATTTCGACCCTGGGGCAGACTACCTCCCCCCCCCCCCCACACTGCAGCAAGGGCGGGGCTGGTGCTATAGTGTGTGTGTGTGTGTGGGTGGTGAGGGGGACCAGGTGCTCCCCCTCCCTTTCAGGGTCTAAGAAACCGTTATTGTGATATGTCATTTACTTCTAGAGATTATATTTGGCGGTGACTTATTCTTACCTGGGAATGAAGATGCCCTCATGCACTTCATATAGTAACATATCTAACCCATGTGAAACAATTAGCTAACCGCTTTTCTTATGATCGTCAGACAATTACAAACTTAGAATAGCAACTCATACACTTCCATGGTAGCTTATATGAAAACAATGAGTTATGCTAAGTGTAATAAAGAATTGCATGATCATCACAACGATGGTACGTTATCAAATCCTTTCGCTTGTTGGAAGTGGTACATCATCCTCATCTTACATGCTTTTTGAATGTATGCACACTAGAAATCAAACTTTATGTCAACAACATATACTCGTTATCTGTAGAATACCTGGGAGGTGGTGGGAATTGGCCCAACAAGTAGACAACAAAATTGTTGAAAGGTATTAATTCTCTAATACCCCTCACCTCTAAGCTAATGCCGACCTTCTTGGGAGTCCCTTAAAGTTCTCTCCATCCAAATATTGATCATAGCACAGTACTCATCGAACTCAGTGAATTGATAATCAACTTTAACATGTATTGAGATTTAGACTTGTTTTGGCATCTACAAGGGCTCTTAAATTTCTAAAGATATCAAAGCCATTTAATGTATTCTTTGGAAAGTAATCCCATACCTTTCTCGTGGATTCATCAATGAGAAATTCATGTAATATAACGAACCAGCCTTTGATATAAATTGTAGTCGGAACCCACAAATCACTATGTATTAGTTCCAGCTTCTCCTTCAATTTCCAGTCACCTTTTAGAAACCTCATTCTCTTCTATATCCAGAAACATAATCGTCACAAAGACAACCTGCGTGTCTTGAGGTCTGGTAGCTTTTCCAACTAATATTGCAATTTTCATTACTCGTGGTCAAGTCAAATGCCACAAGTTTGAATCAATTACCAAGTTTGCATCAATAATTTGACATGCAAGCGCAATAACATTATGGATATTTTAAGTTATATGCAATGTACTGCCCTTTTACCGCAATCCATCACGATAGCTCCTTTTGTGATCGTTCAAGTACGGAAGTCGAAGTTCATGACAAACCCTTCATCATCCAGATGTCCAATGGAAATTAGAATTCACTTCAACTCAGGAATGTGACCATACATAACGCAACTATATCGTAGTACCATTCGGTGCTTGAACTCGAACCTCTCTCCCATTCCTATTTCTACGAAGGCTCTCCATCCACATGGTAAACCTTATCAAAATCACCAAAATATAGTGTGCCATGCTTTTAGTAGATTGTTCACACTCAACACTAGTGCATCGTTGATATATTTAGTCGTAGTATCCTCCTATGTATCCTCACTCATTGTAGTTGTGGACTGGTTCCTATAGCAACCTAATCCTTCCTACAGTGACCCTATGCCTTGATTTTATTGCCATATGTCCCTTTACTTAGTCTCCAACCTGCCCCCATTTCCCACTCTCAATGTTGTCACTGTCCCCAAGGATACTCATGATCCATCCTGTGACCTTTCGCTCAATATCAAATCTCTGATGTCAGGTAAAACTAGTTTTACCTCACCTATAAAACATAACTGCATAATTTGGACTTGAATCCTACAAATCCAACTTGGATCGAATTCAATTAGGTGATTATCATATTGAACTCGATTAGATGATTGGACACTGATATGGCTACTCCCATCTCCAGGTTGAAGAGACATCTCATTAGGTGGACTTTATTTGCTGTTGATGGCTTCTCATACATCTCCTTCACAGCTGTAGCATCCCTATGGCCGAGCAACATTTTTTGGAGAGCGCACAGCGAACAACACTTATTGCCTCTCCTTTCATGTCTTTAGGTTTCTTCCACGATAGAGCACCATCAAATCATTATTGTACATGTAATCCTCGATTTTCATCATTTAATATATAATCGTTCCTATCAAACTTATCAATCAACAATTTAATATCACCCGACCGTAGTTCCATGGTCCAAACTGACCTGGCTCTTGAAACATATGTTCAGGAAATAAATACATATGGTCCAAATCTTATGGTATAACGGATGACTAAGAAAATCAGGATGAGAAAAGACACAAAATTTATTAACCAGTTCGTCAATAACTTGGACTATATCTGGAGGCCCTACAAAAAAGCCAGTATTTCACTAAACAATGATAGAATTATAGAGAGTGATGGTTGGTGCTACACACAAGACTATGCAGTATGACTCCTTTATGATATAACAATTTTAGTATGATGACTTTTCTCTGGGCTTCATTGATAAGATTAGTCAGTTCACTTGCCTCTAACCAATAAATCCATAAGTGAGAATGAAAATAACTGATTAGTAAGACGAAGAAGGCGAAAGTCAACCCCAAACTTTTCCATGAGGAGCTGATGCATCAAAAGGTGTGACAAGCATGGAACCGGAAGAACTAAGTGCAATGTAGGACAAAGTGCCAGTATGCATGATTGCAAAACCAACTATTTTCCCAAAGAGGAAATATCTAAATTCTACCTAGATGGTTGGTCTTAAAATGCCCGCCTCGCACATTGTGACAGGTGACTGTAATGAATCAAACCATGCTAAAATCTTTAAAAAAAGAAAAAGAAATTCTATGGTTAGCCATGCTTGTTGAGAAATTGTATTATAATGATGGCCTCTTGTGATACTTTCCCCATAGGGTATACATGTTTGGCCTTTCATATAGCATGAGGTATTTTAGGTCATTCCATTGGAAATCATGTAGGGGCTACTACTCAAAGTCAGTAAGTAATATCGTACTGAGGAGACATGGGTGGCTTACAACTAAAATCCTATTACAAATGCTCTCAACTAAGGCCAGGTTAGTGTTAGGGCTCTATTATGTTGTGTACCATCCAACAAACCCAAAGGCAACTGCCTCATCAAGAAAATCAAGCATTTAAGGGGATAGGAACATGATAGTTAAAAGAGTGTACAAGTACACCCATATACTCTCATGTGGTATGAGGCATCTTGTGTGATTCAAAAACAGACCCATGAGAAATTCAGCTTAAGCTTACGATATTATAGAATGAAACACGTGAGATTCATAAGCAAGACCTTTTAGACCTAACCCTCAGACCTCTTGGAAGTGAGAGAAAAATGTATGGTAAGTGTTTATCGGATTGTGGGAGCTAGTAACACTAACAAAAATCATCTGCCATACTCAAGTCCTCTTTGCATTAGGAAGGTGTTACCAATACAAAAATATAGAGTTTTTATTTTGATAATATAACATTGGACCCAGTGTTGTAAAATCTTCAAAAGCAAGATTCATATGTCTTGGTTCGAAAACCTAGTCGAGTTGTAACTTTATTCATGCAAGTCTTTCTTTGTTTTCAAAAGAATCCAAGTTATTAGAACTTTCAAAATTATCCAATTCTTCTGAACATTGAACAAAAATGTAGTGAAACCATACATAGTATTGCAAATGGTTATAGATGTAATATTTTAAGTATGACATGTGTTTGTCTAGCTGTGTTAATAATGAGCACAATGTCATCACATTTCTACTTTACAAATATTGATGTTTGTAATATGTGTGAACAAATGAGTCAAGGACATTAATTCTTGCGAGAACATAATGAATGAAACATAACTAAATTATAAATAAAGAAGGCAATGGTTGATAACAACATGGTAAATGAACAGGAAGCCGACATGTAATGTCCATAGATCTCCTTGGTACTCATGTTTTCTGTCACATTATATTGATATAAAGTTATCATGCTGTCGAAACAGGTTAAAGAAATAGGCATTTATAAGCAAGCTCGGGTTAAATATACTTTATAATATATAGTTCAACATCCACATCAAATTGTATGATAGACTTAAAAAAAAAAGAGAATAGTTCTAGATATGCACAAGATCTAAGCCTAGTGGGAAATAATGATCAAAACAACATGTCATGGAAAAACACCTCAAGAAGGCAAGGGTGGTTAAACAATAGGTGTTATGTGATTAGAGAGAAATACTATGTAAAACACTCACAAACTAACTGTTAATAAGAAATGTACCACACATAGAAACTACTTTAAGCTTACTTCTATATATGTGAAAGTTATTGTAGTTTAGCTTGACATTATTTCCTAGACTAGAGCTCACGTATATGTAAAGCAAAATGTAACCCTGGATGTTAGTAGGAAACTCTCCTATCACTTAGGTTGAGGTCTCTTCACCTATGAGTCTCAATCATTTATTCACTGATAAACCAGTGAGATTACACCCCCCCTTCCCCACTATTTCTGAGCGTGATTTCAAGGCCACTCAGTTGTTGTCGAGCGAAAGATACACGTTTGGTTGCACAATTTGGTTATTTTGTGATTTTCATATCTTTCTTAATCTTTGTAGTTCATGAAAAGGTGCTTTCCTTTATATTCCACTCTCAGTCATTCTCTTCTTAAGGTCTTCTAACCACCCTCCAAATGTTGATGGTTTGAGTGTATTTTTCATTCTTTAGTTATTGCTACAGATAGTTCCTGCTTGTCGTTTGAATAGCTGTTGATGCATAGTATCAAAACGATATGATTTTCTTGGTATCGAAGTATGGATCATGAGGTGATTGAGGATTTGGGGGCAAACCTATGTTTAACTGAGGCAGAGTAACACAAGTTTTTGTTCCGACAGATATTTGGGATATTCAGTCCACCAATCCAGACGTCTGCTTAGTGGCTAGAGTATTATCCAGAAAGCCAATTAAGTTGGAGACTTTTGAACATACCATGATGATTGGATGGAGTCCTAGTCTATCACGATCGATTTTGATTAAGAATTTGGGAATAGATAGGTTGTTGTTCCTTTGGAGCACGTACTTGATAAATGTCGGGTTCTTTGGCGAGGCCCCTAGCTAGTCTTTTGATAAAGTCTGGCTAGTCTTTTGATAAAGTCTGGTTATCATTCATCCCATTGGTGTAGGGTAGAATCCGATGAATGGATTTGAACCAGTTTATTTTCCATGTACCGGCTAATAGTGTGCCATTACAATTAATGTATAGGCAGATGGCAGAGATACTTGGTAATAAGGTGGGACAATTTCTCTAATTTGACATGGGACACCTCAGGGTAATTTTGGTTTGACTCTTGATTTTCGTGTTATAATGGATATTTATGAAGCCATTAAGGCAAATGACAAGATACAAAGAGTAACTTTGTACAACAAACAAAGGAGAAGAGATATATGTATGGAATAAAAAGGAACAATGATATAATCGTTCTATCCATTATTAAGTCATCATTGAAAGGAGAGGATATCAATTATCAATACATTTGCTAGAGTATTTTTACACCAGGACACCATTTTGGTTGCTAACCGTGTATACATGTAAATATGGGTAGTTTAGACTATTTCTAGATTTATAATCTTAACACTCTTAAAAAATTTATATGTTCATTTTGTTGAATCTACTTTCCCTCTTCTCAATTATGTTCCTGATCAACATACTGGCATTCAACATTCTCTTTCTCTTCCACTTGCTTTGAAAATCCTAGTATTATTTGTTTCTCTTCTCAATTGCGTCTACTACTGTTTCTTCTTTTTTGAACCAGTTCATCCTTCATAGTCTCACATTCATGCTAGTCCTACTTCTCCCATTCATCTTGTATGGATGGTACAACCTCCACTTCAGCTAGAACTAGTTCTCAATATCCTATTTCACCTATTTCTCTGTATATGGCTTCACCTTCACCACCTGTTTTTCGTATATCTCAGAGAATTTCTAAACGTCCTACTAAACTTCAAGGTTTTCATTACAAACTATTTTATAAAATCGATGATCTTAGCAATTTGTATCCTTTGACAAATAACTTGTCCATTCCATCCTTGTTTTCTTACTCCAGGGCTTTTCTCATTCTCAAAGAACCAAGGTCCTGCTCTTAAAGCTATACAACATCCTGAATGGCAAGCTGCTATAAATAATGGGGTTTCTGCTCTGGAAGTTGATCATGCTTGGACAATTATCCCCTTACTTGCTCATGCCAAGACTATTGGTTGCGGATATGGTTTTGAAACAAAACTTAAGTTTGATGGAACTCTAGATAAACATAAAGCCCATCTTGTAGCTAAATCCTACACTTAGAAGTACGGGGTTGATTATTTGGAGACCTTCAGCCCTGTAGCTAAACATACTACAGTGAGACTTTTTTTAGTCAAGATAACAGCTAGTTTAACTGGCATCTTGAGCAATTAGATGTCAAGAATGATTTTGGTGATGGTATCAATGAGGACATTTATATGGAATAACCTCTTGGTTACCTGTTTCAGGGGGATTCTTCAGATCTCAAACAACCATATGTGTGTAAGCTTCATAAATCATTGTATGGTTTGAACATTCATCAAGAAGTGGAATGTTACTTTCACTCAAGATTTGGTCACAAATGGTTTTGTACAATAAGAAACTAAGGCACTTACTTTATCTTGGTGTAAGAAATACTAGTATTAAATTGATAAAGTAGTAAATAATTGATAAATGAGGAGAGAGAGTGAAGAAAGTGTTGATAAAGTAGGAAAGTTAAGTAATAAAAAATTAGTGAGCGGAGGAAAAACTTTCCTTATTTGGGTTAGAAAGTTTGTAATGGAACGCCAAATAAGGAAAGCTATGAAGCTTTTAATGGAACGGAGGGAGTATTTACTTTTAATCAAGAACACTTCACATTCTTTTACACAATTATTGGTTGATGTGGATGATATTCTTGGTAGGAGTACATATGCTCAAGATTTCGATTGTCGTAAATACCTAACTTGGGTCACAGGTCCAGACTTCTTGGATTGGAGATATAGAGAACTTCTGCAAGAATGCACATTGTCAAAAGAAACACACTCTTGAGATCATTGATGAAACTTGATTATCTGGTGGAAAGCTAGTTGCAATCCCAATCTGATGAATTGTTAACTAATGGTCCAGTTTTCAGGTAAATCATTGGAAAAATTGATTTCTTTGACCATTACAAGACCATACATTACTTAGTGTTATGGGTCAGTTCATGTCTACTCCTTCCAAGAAACATTTACAAGTTGCTTATAAGGTTCTTAGATACTTAAAAGGCACTATCGTACATGGATTCGTCTTGTCTTCTTATAGTACACTTGAACCTGTAGCTTATTGTGATTCAGATTATGCTGCATGTCCATATACTAGGAGATCCATATCTAGATATTGTTTGTTTCATGGTTCATCTCTGATAAGTTGGCAGTGTAAGAAACATGCAGTGGTTAGTAGATCAACTGATGAAGCAGAATACATGTATATGGCACATGCTACCGGTGAAATTGTCTAGTTAATTTCACCTTTTCAAGATTTCAATGTAAGTTCTTCAATACTAGTTAAGATCTGTTGTGATAATCAATCAAGTATACATATTGTTGACAATCCAATTGCACATGAGAGAATTAAGCATATAGAAGTTGACCATCATTTCAATGGAGATAATGTTCTTAAAGGTAAGATTACAGTTTTGTATGCCAAGATTGAAGATCAACTTGTAGACTTGTTTACAAAGGAACTGCCAAGAATTTCGATAAATGGTGTTGGAGATCCAAGAATTTTGATCCAAGCCCTGCATCCAAATCTTTATCTTCTTGATTTTCTTTCAAATCAAGAAGTCGAGCAGTCCATGATCCAACCTAACAAATTGGGTTTGAGAATGAATGAATGACGTTTGATTTTTTGAGAGTCAAGCAAGATTTGAAATTAACTTACGAATTGGGTTTGAGAATGAATGAAGAAAACTGGATCCATCCATGATCCAGCCTGTATAAGCTTGAACACATTAGGCTTCTAGGAGCTACCATTAATGGTGACTCTTGTTTCTTCCATTCATCTCCACCCAAACCGAACACGATTTTGAATCGAACTTGGAATAGGATTTGTGTGTGGGTGAGGAAACTGATTAGAAGATCATATTGAAAGAACTTGGTTTCTTTGAACCTCTTTGAATCTGCCATTAATGGCGGTTTTTTAGCTCTTTTATCAAACCAATCTCAAATCGAACCTGAATCAGGTCTTGATCGTTGAACGACTTCTGCAATGGCATCATAGACTGAGATCGATGAAAGGTAGTGAGCTTGGCTTACTCATAGGCGAGATCTCCATGAAAGGATATTGAACCCCTTTTGCTTCGACGAATCGAACCGAATAAATTCTTGAAAGGTTTCTGGAAATCTTAGAGATGCCTTAAGAAGTCAATGAAGGAAGAGAAGAAAACGTGAGCAAGGCTCACCTTCTTCTTGCATATATACAACCTCCATGGAAGGAGAAATCGAAGCCTTTTTTCCTTCATCAAAATTATCGAATTCTGGATCATTTAGGTCGTGAGGGAGCTATCACCTTCTAGGAGGATTGCTTGAAGATTTTTGGAAGCTTTGATAATGAAATCAAGTTTACCAACACCATTAATGGAGCTTTGAAGAAGAACAAGATAGCAGTTAACGTCAGAATGATGTTTTGGGCTTAATTGAAAAAACGGGCAAAAGGTTATAGTGTGACATCAAAAAAACTTGCTGGCCGAAGTTAACCACCGTCAAAACTTTGTGCAATCTGGAATTAACAATTAGGTTATGGGGTTAGATGAGAAAAAATAGAGTTTGTGGCAGATTTTCAAAAACGGGTAAAAGTTTTATGGGTAAAATAAAATTTTCTCAATTTTTTTTATCCAAAATGAGCATGCACATCTTGAGGGGGAGTGCCGTGGCTCTATCCATTAAGTCGTTGAAAGAAGAGGATATCAATCATTAACACATTTGCTAGATTATTCTGGAAAAGGGACACCATTTTGGTTTAACTGTGTATAAATGTAAATAGGCATAGTTTAGACTAATTCTAGATATTTTAAAGAGCACATGCTAGCTATCTTTTGTTTCCAAAGAGTTTCCGCACAGCTGCGTTCCTTTATTTCTTTTGTATAATATAAAGAGAAAAACTTATGTTATACTACAAATTTTTGCCCGTTTTTGAAAATCTCTCTTTTAACATAACATATATCGTTAATTTTGGAATGCTCAAGGTTTTATAGTTGTTAACTTTTCTGTCATTAAACGCATGGTATTGGGAGTACACACGTCAAATCATTTTTTGGGACTTAAAAACGTTTTCAAAACCTTTCGAACTTCAGATTATAGTCCTGAAATTGCTTCTTCCTTCAACTTGATGGAGCTTCAAGCCCACCAATCTGAAATTTCAACTTAAAGCTTATCTTTTTCCTTCAACTTCCTTCAAGGTCATCTTCATCCTCCAATGTGAAGCTCCTTCAAGCTCCACCAATTTGGAATTTCAACTTGAAGCTCATCTCCTTCCTTCAACTTCCTTCAACTTGAAGGAGCTTCAAGCTCCACCAATCTGAAATTTGAACTTGGATCTCATCTTCTTCCCTCAAGTGGAGCTTCAAGCTCCACCAATCTGAGATTGTTTGTTCCTTCAACTTCCTTGAATCGCGAATCTATGCAGGAATTCGAACTTAATGGAATGATACTGAGACAGAGGAATGGAAACTAGACCTTGTCTTGTTAACGGGAGACATCATGAATTAGGGGTTTAGATTTGGCAATCTGGGTTTATGTTTTTATGATTAATTCATCATGATGTTGTAATGTCTATTAGATGGAGTGGGCGAAGAATTGGACTAAGCAACAATTTAGAATGCCATCGCTGCGTTTTAGATGTGTTTGAATGGATTTAGGGAGTTCTCTAGTGAACATGTATCTAATCGAAGTTTTCTGAGAGTTTCCCCCTTGTATTTGAGAAGATGATGGATTGGGACCCTTGGACTGATGAAGATCAAGATCTCTATCAGGCTGATCAAGTTTCCTATCACTATCAAACTATTAAAAGGTGATGGTAGCAGTTCAGTCTATATAGTACGATTATGGGGTAACTTGAAACATTTTGAAAAGGTTCAAGTGAGAGATGAAATAAGTACCTTAGGCTGATGAAGATCAAGATTGTTATCACGCTGATGAAGGCAACAAGAAGTACAAGATAGGTTACATGCTGGTGAAGTTAACAGTCCTCTCGCGGGTTGATGGGCAACAACTCATGTGTTCATTAATGAAGGTAACAAGTCCTTTCATGAGACCGCCAGTAATTGAGGTTTCGAAACCACTTTAAAAGATCCATTAATGGAGGTTTCAAAGCTTTCGAAAGCGACATTAATAGAGCTTTGGAAGCAAAACCTTTATTAATGGATGTTTTGAAGCAAACTCCAATATCTCAGTCGCACATGAAGAACACAGAGGAAGCTTGAAATTGAAGCCATGGAGGAAACGGGGATGGTATGCAAGTCATTGCTGGAAGAAGATGAACGATAATAAATTGAAGAAGATGAACAAGCATAAATTGAAGAAGCCACAAAATCAAAGGGATTGTAAGGTGTTTCATTGAATTTCAATGGAGAAAAAGATACAAATTATATTGCTTGTCATTGAAATCTCTCTTGTTTGTATTGTACAGATCCAATTCTTTTTCCACATTTTTAGTTCAAATTTGATGTTTATCTTTCTTGCTAATTATTAGAGAAAATTTTGCTAGTCGAGTAGTTTTCTTCAATCTCCAGCACCATTAATGGAGCTTTGAGGAACAAGATAACAATTTTAGGTTTCAAAGACGTCTTGGTGTTAACTGAAAAACGGGCAAAAGTTTGTAGTGCGAAATAAAAATTGTAGCGCGTGGTTGTCACGCTCTAAAGGATGGAAACTTAACTGTCGGCCAACCTTTGTGCAATCCAGAATTAACGATATAAGTTATGGGGTAAATGAAAGAAAAAAAGGTTCAGAGGGATCTTCAAAAACGGGCAAAAGTTTGTAGTGTAAAATAAAATTTTCTCTAATATAAATGGCAAAGCTTGTTCATTGTAAATTGTAAATTCATTCGATTAAATCATCAATAAAGCTCTCATTTGGCCCGTATGCTGGTGGTGACGACTTGGGTTAGATGTGGCTACCTAGAAGTTTTTGACATAATTTCAGTTTGCCAATGTGTATAATTTGGTATAGAGTTATATCCCTCCTCATAATTGTAGTCGTATCCCACATTTTTGTTAAGCTAAACACCAAACCATGGGTTAGAGAAAGAAACTACCTACAATTTGGCTGAAGGAATAGGCTCTTTCACTCTGCCCTAAACTTTCTGTTCAAAGGCCTGGCGGATGAAGTGAGTCAAACCTTAATATGCTTTGTCCGCTCATGAAAGATAGGGTTAGCGGTGATATAGATTGCACTAGTGTTATCTGCATACAATGGTGTTGGACCAGCATGGCCAAACCACGTAACCAAATAATCTCCGAAGAAGTAGAAGACATGGCCCGAGATTCGGTCAAAGATTTAGATACTTTATCTTGCTTGTTACTTTTCTAAGCAATTAGGGCACCACCCAAGAACATACACCATCCAGTGGTAGAGCGGCGGGTGTCTGCACACCTGACCCGACCCAATCTGCATCACTCTATATAGAAAGATGCAAGGAGGAGCCAGAAGGGAAATAAAGACCTTTACTTGTTGTGCCATGGATATATCGACGAAAGCAGCCATGTGAGGATGACGAGGAGTCTGTAGAAACTGACTTACTTGTTGAACTGCAAACAAGAGGTTTGGACGAGTAATAGTCAGATACTCGAGACTCCCAACAAGACGACGATAGAGTGTGGGATCAGGTAAAAGGTCTCCCTCATCCGTCCGGAGTTTGACATTAAGCTCTAGAGAAGTACCAACATGAGAGGAGGAATGCAGGCCAGCAGTCACGAGCATATTTTGCTTGATTCAAGAATATGCCGCTGGGGCCAGAATGAATTTCTAATCCCAAAAAATATGTGAGGCGACCAAGATCTTTCATATGGAAAGCAGTATGAAGATGCTTTTTAAGTTCCGAAATGAGAGTAGCATCGGTGCCACTGATAACTATAACATCCACGTAAACAAGGAGGACATCAATAACTTGGATGTATGACGCAGAAACATAGAAGTATCATACTGACTGGGGCTGAAAGAATATTGATGTAAAGTGGTCCGAAACTTATCATACCAAGCACGGGGAACTTGCTTTAAGCCATAAATAGAGCGGCGCAACTTACATACATTAATGGAGGGAGAGGAGAAAAGGCAAAGAGGTGCCTTCATAAATATTTCTTCCTTAAGATTACCATGTAGGAAGGCATTCTATACATCCATCTGACACAATGGACAACCTTCAGATGCTGCAATAGCAAGAACAGTTCGAATCGTAGTCATTTTGGCAACGGGAGCAAATGTCTCCTCATAATTCACCCCATACTCCTGACGATTGCCAAGAGCCACTAGACGAGCTTTATACCGATCAATATTCCCATCAGATTTGAATTTGACAGTATAAACCCATTTACAACCCAAAGGAGTTACACCTTGACAACAAGGCATAATATCCCAGGTCTGATTAAGCTCATGAGCTCGCAATTCTTCTTGCATTGCTTAGTTCCAACACTCTTGCTTGGCAGCCTGGAGAATAACAAGGGGGACAACAATAGAAGCAATTTTACTTGCAAGAGCACGAGTGGGTCTCGGGTAACCGTACATATCAGGAAAAGTTTTGTTGGGCGTTGAACGACGCAATGGAATCACATCAAAAGTGTCTGCCACCTCAGAAGGACTTGAATCAGGTGTTGTCTCGGGGAGCAGAGGGGTTGTTGGTAATAAGATCACATCAGGAGTATCTACAACCATGGAAGGCCTGAATCAGGTGTCGTCGAGGGGAGCAAAGGGGTTGTTGGTGGTGCAGGAGGACGTTTCCGACTATACACTACCCCAGGTTTGAATCTAGAGTCAACAAGAGGGGGGCCTCTAGTTTCAGGAGGGGAGGCAACTCTATCTTCATGAATAGATGAAGTATGAGTGGAAATCGAAGAGACTTGATCAAAATCAGGTAATACAACTGTAGTGTCAGACCTGGGCAACGAATTGGAATAGAAGTACTGATTTTCATGAAATATAACATTCCTAGACATCCGAATTCGATTTGCAACAGGATTGAAACAAACCCACCCTTAGGAATATACCCAAGAAAACACAATGAGTTGTCTGGGCAGAAAGTTTATGTCTTTCGGTAGGAGGAAGATGAACAAAACACACACAACTAAAAGGATGGAGATCAGTATAGTTAGGGTGTTGCTCATGAAGTCGAAAATACGGAGACTCGAGACGTAAAGCCTGGGAAGGGAGTCTGTTTATTAAAAAATCAGTCGTGGAAAGTGCCTCAACCCAAAAACATGCGGGGACCGAAGACTCTATAAGTAAACCGCGAACAATGTCAAGGAGATGACAATTTTTGCGCTCTGCAACGCCATTTTGCTGAGGTGTGTAGGGACAAGATCGTTGTGAGACAATGCCCTTAGATTGAAGAAAGGCATGGAAATCATTAGACATGTATTCACCCATAGAGTCACTACGAAGAACTTTAATGCATGTGGAAAACATATTTTCAACATAGGCCAAAAACGTTTTGAAGGTTGAGAATACTTCACCTTTAGAACGAAGAAAGTATATCCAGGTATACCGATTGAAATCATCGATGAATGTAACAAAGTATTTGAAGTGGGAATGGTAGGTGATAGGCAAGATACCCCAGACATCAGTAAGGATTACCTTAAAACATTGAGAAGCACGACTACCATGAGATGGAAACACAAGGGTCTTACTTTTTCCCAATTTACAAGCTTCACAAGCAAAAGAGTGAGGTTTAGGGCTTCTAAACCCTAAACCCTAAACCCGATACGTCTTTTCTTGCTTGTTTCAATCTGGTTTTTTGCCCAGAAAACCAGATTGAAACAAATGAGTGAGGACCTAGGATGGCCAAGACGCCTATGCCACACACTACATGAGGTCTTATTACAAGCAAAACTAGGTATGACATATCGCAAACAAGGATACTATAAAGGAAAAGACGTCCAATCCTAGGCCCCTTCACTAATAGCTCCCCCGACATCTTATCATGCACCAAACATCCACTAGAAGAAAATGTAACAGCATATTTATGGTCAGTAAGTAGTCCGACATAAATTAAATTAGTGGACAGTTCTGGACAGATTAAAACATCTTTGATTTTTGGAGAAATATCACCGACATCGGTAATAGGCAATTGATCACCATTTGTTGTGTCCACAAGAGAGGAACCATCATATTTTCTTACATTATAAAGTCCACGAGTAGAGGAAGCTATATGGTTAGATGCCCCTGAATCGAAAAACCAATTAGATGACGGAGATAGAGGTTTACCTTGTAATCCCAATGATGAGTAAGCAGAAACAATAATCTCCATTTCAGCGGCAAGGGCAGCCTCAGCCATGGGAGCGGGATCTGAAGAAGGCTGATTAGTAATTGTGGCCTGATATTCTGGAGTATTGCGCCACGGTGGGCGGATTGGGCAATCTTCTATTATATGGCCAGGTTTGTTGCAATATTTGCAAATTTTCTTAGTTCAATTCGAGGTGATATGCCCAAGTTGATGGCAGATGTAGCACTCAGTTGTGCTTAAATCTTTAGATTTCCCTTTTGTTTGAGCAACATAAGCAACAGGAGACACCCCTTGTGGGACAACAGCTAGGGTAAGTAAGCGTTGTTCTTCTCGAAGAAGCTCCCCAAAGCATACATCCAAAGACAGAACATGGTTTCGATTCAACAAGGAAGAGCGGACGTGCTCAAACTCAGAGTGAAGTTTCATAGGGAATTGGCTGCGTTGGCGGGTGGCTAAAACTTGTTGGAGAGCATCAAGAGCAGAATCTGAAACGTTAGCAAGAGAGAGGTCCATGTATTCGGACAAAACATTGAGAAACCCAGCATAGTACTCTTGAATCGTCATAGAACCATCCTGGTAGTCAGAAATATCTAACCCCAGCTGGAATTGACGGGCATAATGATCTTGATAGTATAAGTTCCAAGTACCAAGGAAGCAAAAATTGAAAACGAACGAGGAATCGGAGTTACAGAAGTATGAAGTATTCACTTGATCTGAAATCTTGTATATATCTTTACCAAGCAACTTCAACCAAGAAAGAACACGTATTTCAAAACTAGCATGTACAAAGTGTTCATAATTTTAGCATGCCTTGGTGAGGTGTTTTGAAGTGTGTTCGATATCTCAAAAGGTTCTTATATAGATTCCAAGTGCGAAGGAAGCAAAATTCATAGACGCCTAAGGAAACAAAGTTAGATAACTACAAAGTATTCACGTGATCGAAAATGATGTAGGTATCTTGACCAAGCAATTTCAACCAAGAAAGAAGACGTATTTCAAAACTAGTATGTGTAAAGTGTTCAAAATATTAGCATGCCTTATAGGCTTGGAGAGTTGTTTTGAAGTGTGTTCGATATCTAAAAAGGTTCCCAAAGAGGTTCTATGTGCCAAGGATGCAAAAATTGAAGTCGGCCGAGGATACAGAGTTCGATAACTGCAAAGTATTCATGGCATCGAAAATCTTGTAGGTATCTTGACCAAGCAATTTCAACAAAGAAAGAAGAAAACTTATTTCAAAATTAGCTTTTACAAAGTGCTCACCATTTTAGAATGCCTTGGAGAGGTGGTTTGAAGTATGTTCGATATCTAAAAACGTTCCCATAGAGTTTCCAAGTGCCAAGAAAGCAACATTTAAAGTTGAACAGAAAACAGGGCTAGATAACTAAAAAGTATGCATGTGAAAGAAAATCTTGTAGGTATCTTGACAAATCAACATCAACCTAGAATGAAGATGTGTTTCAAACCTAGCTTGTACAAAGTGTTTACAATTTTTTGCATGCCTTGGAGAAGTGTTTTGAAGTGGGTTCGAGATCTCAAAAGGTTTCCATAGAGGTTCCAAGTACCAAGGAAGCACAAACTGAAGATTACCGAGGAAACGGAGTTAGGTAAGTATATATTATTCACATGATCGAAAATCTTGTATGTATTTTGACCAAGCAACTTCAAGAAAGAAAGAAGACATATTTCAAATCAAGAATGTACAAAGTGTTCACAATTTTTGCATGTCGTAGAGAGGCATTTTGAAGTGTGTTCAATATATCAGAAGGTTCCCAAAGAGGTTCCAACATCCTCTCAACGTTCTTATCAAATCTCATAGTGCCTGAATTTGATTGATCTTCTCGGATTATCACCGCAAGAAATTTTTGCAACCCCAGCATTTGAATAGGGTCGAATTATCTTGTTCGCAAAGTGATTACACGATCCGCTAAGAATTACAGATTTGTCAGTTCATATTATCGTTCATACCCAGATACGAAGGCTAAACACCAACAAACGAACAAGATAATATGTTGATAATGACACACATGCTATGGAGACGTTTGGAAAGTTAGAAAGTTCCAAGGACATGACTTTAGGTGTTGGCAGAAGAAGATGCATTTCCTGCTAACTGGATTGAAGGTGGTGTATGTGATATCTACACCAATGCCGGAAGTGGAGGAAGATGGGCTTGTGGAGGCCATTTGACTCAGATCGAAATGGGAGAATGATGACTACATCTGCAGGGTTCACATTCTTAACGGTATGTCTGATCCTTTATTTGATATATACCAAACCGTTGAGTCTGCAAAGGAGTTATGGGATTCACTCGAATCCAAGTACATGGCTGAGGATTCTTCTAGTAAGAAATTTCCTCTTAGTGATTTCAACAACTATAAAATGGTTGATTCACGGTCAGTCATGGAACAATACAATGAAATCCTTCTGATTTTGGGCCAATTCAAGCAACATGGCTTGAAGATGGATGAGGCCATTTCTGTGTCTAGCATCATAGACAAGTTACCTCCGTCATGGAAAGATTTTAAACACACTTTGAAACATGGGAAGGAGGAACTTACCTTGGTGCAACTTGGAAGCCATCTTCATATTGAAGAGTCCCTCAACGCCTCTGAGGAGAAGGGCAAGGGCAAGGAAATTGATGGGCCTTCGGTCAATATGACCGAAGAGAGTAGAAAGGGCTACAATAACAAGAACAAAGGGAAAAAGCGTTCCTTCAATAACAACAAGGACAACTTTGGTTATAACAAGAAACTAAAGATGCAATGTTGGAAGTGTGGCAAACCTGGCCACTTTAAGAAGGATTGCCGTCAAGGCAAGAAGAACGCTAATGTGAATGCAAGTGGTTCGGGAAGGGGGTCTGGGGACCAATCCCAAAACCAAGGTCAAAATCTTACAAGTGATTTGAATAATTTCTGAGGCATATTATGTGCAGGATAATTCAATCGCATGGTGGATTGATTCAGGTGCCACTACACACGTGTGTATGGATCGTTGCTGGTTTCAGTCACTTGTACCAGTGGAAGACGGTTCTGTTCACTATATGGAAGATGATCACTTCGCTTCTGTGGAAGGGAAGGGCAACGCGGTGCTAGAATTTAGTTCTGGAAAATCTATTCCTTTGTATAATGTATTGTATGTACCTAGGCTAAGGAATAATCTTATTTTCTGGCCCTGTATTGAACAAGCTTGGTTACAAACAAGTATATGGTGTGTATTGTGGTTCCGGATATTATAATAACTGAATGTTTATGTTACGTCTCAATGGAGTTCCGCAGGACTCGGATTCTAGCTTTATGTTGTCTAGTGTTGTTGATTCTGCACTTTGGCATGCTCGTCTTGGACATGTTCATTATAGAAGAATATTGCAAATGTCTAGAGATGATTTAATCCACGTGCTTGATGATAATGTAGAGAAATGTTACACATGCATGCGAACTAAGATCACTAGGCAACCATTTAAGAATGTTAACAGGAAGTCGGTTATTCTTGAGTTCATTTATAGTGATTTATGTGATCTGCACTCTACTCCTTCTTCAGGACATAAAAAGTATGTTGTTACATTTATTGATGATGCTTCTAGGTTTTTCTATGTGTATTTGTTGCATACTAAGGATGAAACCTTAGATAAGTTTAGGATTTACAAAACTGAAGTTGAATTGCAACAAGATAATTTAATCAAAACGCTTCGCACTGATAGAGGTGGTGAATTCTATGATCCGGTATTTTTCCAATCAGTGGGTATCATTCATGAAACTACTGCTCCTTACACACCACAACAATATGGTGTTGCTGAAAGGAAAGATAGAGCTCTTAAAGAAATGGTAAATGCCATGTTATCGTACTCGGGTTTGAGTGAGGGATTTTGGGGAGAAGCCATGTTAACGGCTTGTTATTTATTGAATAGGGTTCCTAACCAAAGGAAAAAGACTACTCCCTATGAACTTTGGTATAAGAAAAGACCAAACTTGTCATTCCTGCGAGTTTGGGGCTGCAGGGCCATGGTGAGAGTCCCGGACCCTAAAAGAAAGACTTTGGGTGAAAAAGGTATTGATTGCATCTTCGTTGGATATGCTGAGCATTCCAAGGCTTATAGGTTCTATGTTATAGAAGCTAATGATTTTGTTTCTATAAACAAGATCATTGAATCAAGAGAACAATATTTGATGAGAAACGCTTTTCTTCAATACCTAGACCAAAGAACATTATACCAAGTGCAGATGATTCTTTAAGGGATGATCATTCACATGATGTACCAAGTGAGAATCCTGCACCCCGAAGAAGTTCAAGAGCTAGGAAACCAAAAGATTTTGGTTCTGATTTTCAACTATACTTAGTTGAATGATCACAAAGTCAGATTGAATCCCGGTACTCTTATTGCTATATCATTGAGGAAGATCCAAGGACTTATGATGATGCCATGAAATCTCGGGATTCTGCTTTCTGGGAAGAAGCAATAGATGATGAGATTGACTCAATCATGGAAAGCAACACTTGGATATTATCTAACTTACCACAAGGTCCTAAACCTCTGGCTGCAGATGGATCTTCAAGAAGAAGATGAAAATCGATGGTACAATCGACAAGTTTAAAGCTCGATTGGATATCCAAGGCTTTAGACAAAGGGAAGGGGTCGATTATTTCGATACCTATGCTCATGTTGCTCGTATCACCACTATTAGATTGTTGATTGCCTTGACATCTATTCACAATCTAGTGATTCATCAAATGGATTTCAAAACAACATTTTTAAATGGTGATTTGGAGGAAGAGGTGTATATGAAGCAACTGGAAGGATTTGTTATGCCCGGAAATGAACATAAAGTGTGCAAGTTGATTAAATCATTGTATGCTAAAACAAGCACCTATGCAATGGCATTTATGAGGTGGTTTTGTCTAATGGTTTCCTTCTAAACCAAGCGGACAAAAGAGTATACGACAAATTTGATGCATCCGGTAAAGGTGTAATCATTTGCTTGTATGTGGATGACATGTTGATCTTTGGCACTAACCAAGTCAAGTTGATAAAACCAAAAGGTTATTGTCATTCAAGTTCTCAATGAAAGACATGGGAGAAGCAGACGTTATTCTTGGTGTAATGATCAAACGTGAAAATAATGGGATTGTTATTACACAATCTCATTACATTGAGAAAATACTAAAGAAGTTCAATCGGTTTGATTGTTTTCCTGTGAGCACTCCCATGGATCCTGAAGAAAAACTTATGCCAAACACAGGAGATCATGTGGATCAGCTCGAGTATTCAAAAGTCATTGGTTGTTTGATGTATACTATGACTAGCACTTGACCGGACATTGCATATGCGGTTGGTAATCTGAGCAGATTTACTAGTAGACACCATTGGCATGCAGTAACAAGGGTATTCAAGTACTTAAAAGGCACTATGAATTATGGCATGTTTTATATGGAGTTTCCTTCGGTTCTAGAAGGATATACGGATGCTAGTTGGATCAACAATGTGGTATTCCTGCTTGGGGGAGGTGCCATTTCATGGGCTTCCAAGAATAACTAGTCACCATGGAATCTGAGTTTGTTGCTTTAGCCGCTGCTGGTAAAGAAACTTGGTATATGAGATTCTGGTATGGCCTAAACCTATATCACCCATTTCTATCCGTTGTGATAGTGCAGCCAGTTTGGCTAGGGTCTATAGCCAAATTTATAATGGCAAGTCTGGACACCTTGGTTTTAGACACAGTATGATTAGGGAACTAATCATGAATGAGGTGATATCAATAAAATTTGTTCGGTATCAACTAAACATGGCTGACCACTTGACGAAGGGGGTGGCAAGGGACTTTGTCAATAACTCTCTGATTGGGAGGAGTTTCGAGCCCACCTAAATCTTCTAC
>JAYMSL010000577.1:0-22798 GCA_036897195.1 Plantago coronopus
GGGTTTTAAAAAGCACTCCCAAAGTGTTTGCCTTTATCTCCATTAATTATCCATTTTATCAGAATCAGCTACCAAATACCAATCAACCTTACTCCCCAAGATAAAAATACGCGTAGACATCTACGTATCATAAACCGTAAAGTTTGAAAATATCTAAAGATAAATCCAAACACAGAAGTACTACTATATCCACAAATGAGCTAGTGTAGACTTGGATGATATGGCGGCTGATACGAACCAACACAACCAAACTAGTTCAACACTCGCCACGTGTCCCACTACATTACACGTCGTCTGCCAGATCCCCATATTTCCCAACACTTTGCTGGCTATAAATTTTCAACATTTTCTCACGTTGTTAAATGACGATACCCGATAATTTTGTTAATCAAAAACTGTTTTTTACAAAAATAATAATAGAAATTGAAGAGCATGGATAGTGAGGGCAATGGTGTCAATGCGCAAATGTGCTCGCCAATTCCTAACGGGTCGGGGAATCATCGAGAAGGGAAGCAGTCCTTGGTAGGGCGGTCCAGGAAAGGGTGTATGCGCGGTAAAGGCGGACCGGACAACGCCCTTTGCACTTATAGGTAGTTTTTTTTTTTTTTACCATTGTCTCTAAATTTATATTTTTTTATCCAATAAAGAGAGTTAATAAAATTAGATTTGAAGTTCAAGGATTAATAATGGTTCTCCATATGAATTATATGGTGATTATTTGCGTAATACGTATGGTTCAAGATCATTTGTTTATAATTATCTAAGTGACTATAATTAAATTACAACAAATATTGTAAAACATGGAGATTTTAAATGTGTAAGGTAATTTACATTACACTGAGACGATTAAAGATGACGAATCTAAAAATTTTGGCAGGAATTTGAGAAATTATATTTGTGACATCCTAATTCAAAAGGTAAGATTTTTAAAAAAATTGGTATATATACAGGGGCGTACGGCAGCGGACATGGGGCAAATGGGTGGCAGAAATCCGCGAGCCAAACCGCGGTGCGCGAGTATGGCTCGGTACATTCAACACCTCCCTGGAGGCAGCCCGAGCCTATGATGAAGCAGCACGACGCCTCTATGGCTCCGCCGCGAAGCTAAACCTGCCTGACGAGGGCCTTGATAATGATGTACCTCATACAGAAGGTGTGTTCCTGACAGCAGACGCATCTGGAAGTGAAGTAATGTTTGGTGATGGAGTTGTTATGAGCGAATTCGAAGTTCTGCCTGATTGTTACGAGGATGGAACAGGGGGCGAGAATTCAGTACTGTTTGAAGCGAATTACATGTTCAAGGACACGCCTGCCCCGACTCTGTTGAGCGAGGCAGTGAGCAGCTGGCCGGAGTTTCCTATGGAGAACTCGTCGGTTACCTGGAGTGAATTTCAGCAAGTTCCATGGGCGTACTAGGAGCTTAACAAGCTAGGTTGTGAAGAGCTTGCTAGATGGTGGTTATGTAATTAATTAAAGCATGGTTTACTTTTCTCATGTTTTAATTGCTTGGAGTATTTGTAACATGTTCTATTAAGTTTCTTGGCAGTTGGATGTTTCGAAGTATTAGTAGTAGTTGTTAGATTTTGTAAATTAGAATATTATTACTTGAGTAGTCTTGTAGCAAGGGCTAAAATGAAGTGCATCTACCCTCAACATTTGTGGTTTGCACGATTTAACAATGAATTTCTATTTATTGTTTCCGTTTGAAGTAGCAGGAATACCATTTTAGAAATTTGTGTGCATCTCTGCAAAATAGATAGGCAAATGCACTTTACACCACACAAAATCAAGTGGGACCCACTCCAACACATCTGCATCAGGACCCGTATATTTGTGTCTGGTTAGCGCACATCATCCTGCTTAACACAAACTATATAGTATAACAGAGCAATGTGTGTTAAGACTCCTTATATAGCTAGGAACTCTCAGGTCTCGGCTATAGAAAGTCCAGGACTCCATCTACATTGCATATACTAGTAAACTAGCTGAGAGACTGAGGCAAGGAGTACATGTACATCTACATTGCATATACTAATCAGTAAACTCGAAAGTGCGAGCAGTGTATAGAGAATATTTTGATGGAGTACAACAGCTTGTGGATGGACATTTCGTATTACAGATTTAGAAGCAATGATCGAAATCATTTATGTCCAGTGTAACGAAAATAACAAACTCATTTCAGAAATAGAATAATTGCACGGAAATGAGGTGAAGTTCCTGAGTACACTATACGTAGTACTCACAGATAATTAGTGTACAATGTCGCGGAGCTCTGCATCTTGTTTAAGCAGATTGAGCCAGTGTTAAGTCGGAGGTAGATATAGTTCCAGATTGATCAACATCAAGGGTTTGAAACTCTTCAAGCAGAAGTGAGATATCTTCCTGAGTGATTTTACCCATCTCTTTCAGCTTGTGGAGAATGAATTCAGCAGCACTGTTGCAAACCAAGTTAAATATCAGAACTAATCTCAAATGCATGTCATGAACAAAGACCACGGAAATACAGTTATTATCACATTCATGAATCATGAGCTCATATCAGAAACATGATTAGGTGCAGAAGTGACTTACTCGACATTTCCATCATCATCGAGATCAGCAGCTTCTAAATCCACGTTCGTCATTTTTCTAGTAAGAACAAATTTAACGAGAGCTTTTTGTCTGTTCTCTGTATTAAGCTCAGCACTATAGCACAAGAACTGAGCCAAACATATAGTACTAGCCAATATCCAGAATATAGCAAACACACGGCCAATCTTGGTCGAGAAGCTCTTATCTCCATAACCCAAGGTTGTAACGGTAGAACAAACACAATAAAATGCATCAACTAAATCCAGCTTCTCAACAGTAACCAAAAACACCGTACCAGTGACGATCAACACTATGAGCAGAGCAAACATAATTAAACACTTGTACCGAACTTTGTTGTTCTCCAACTCCTTAAGAATGTCGCTTGGACCAAGTTTCTGACTCATGTGCATGGCTTTGACAAGCAACAGCTCCTGCTTTTCAACTAAGTAATCTGCTCCTTTGCTTATCGTTAGAGCAATTAGAAACATCCCGTAGAAAACAAAACCACAAGCAAGAAGTTTCGCACTTGTAGTGCGAGGCACCAGGTCTCCATACCCTACAGTAGTCATCGTGACAATGCAAAAGTAGACAGAATCAAGAACGCCATCTGTTTTCAATCCCGAGATCTGATCCTTGACAAGGTAAAAGCTACCGGTGCCAACAGTCAAGTAGAGAGTCAAGAGAATGGCTACCTTCCGGAAACTGGGATGTACTTTGTCGAGAAATGATTCAGCTCGTGGAATCGACTGAGCCTCGTTTAGACCGGATACATCACCAGGAACAAATTCGGACATAGGAGCACTTCTACATCGACGAAATCTTTTCCTCTTAGGATCAATATTTTGGTTAATCTGAGGTTTTCGATTCAATAATCCAGTAAGTAATGAATTGTCAACTTCTCTAGCCATTGGTATAAAACGACCAATTTATCCTGTTGCACAAGTTACAAAGTCGAAGTCAAATATGCATCCTTTTTAGTCGGTACATGATCACAAATAATCAACTACTGGCTACTAATAACCATTAAAAACTAGCAATAAGCTAGTTACAAATTGCACCAGCGGTACTCTAATGCCTACCTTAGCCGAACCAATTGAACTTGGCCATAATAACTCAAATATGCATCTCTTATTCTCTTCTCTGTGCTACAAAAACTATTTCTCTTAAAAACTATTTCTCTTTACTATCTACCACTGGTGCAGCTTTCCTCAAGTTGGATCTTTGACAAATTTGCAGAAAGCAAACTGAAATCAGATAATGATGTAATTTTGAATATGACACGATTTAGCACGAGCTTATCAGCCAGATGTTTCCTTCTACTATTTGATCATTACGTAAACGCCTAGCTAATCTGATTTGATAAGCTACCTCAGAGCATACAAACTAAGCCAATTTGTTTCATAATGCGCAAATCAGCTAATTCACACCTACCTTACAAACTCAGCTACCTTATCACTTATATCAACTACTATATAATTAGCTATCAAAGCAACAATTAGTATTAGTTTATGTTTGAATCGACTGAAAATCTATGCCGAACTAAATGACTTCACCTGAACTTGTTCTAAATATAAATTTTAACTAAACAAACCTTAAGTGAACTTATATGAATTAAATAAACCTAAATTTAAATCGAATAGAACAGGACTTAGTCGGTGAAGGGAATCTGATCGATTCTGCAAAATTTCCCAACAGTGAGATTGAACCCATTTCTAAACCTAGTATTTACACCATTATTGTAAGAATGAAGTCAAGATCTAACTTAGAGACGGTAGTTAATGATATGCAAGATTAAGAAATAAGAAGAGCAAGAAAAATTGACTTACAGATTTTGGTTAATTTTTATCTCCAGGAAAGGAAAGACTCCAATCTTCAGCTGCTTCACAATTGGGGTAGAAATCGGAAAGCTATTTACAGATCGGACTGACACGGTACTCACTCGGTGTGTGAACTGAGTCCCAACGAGTCAACATCAATTGTTTCATTCAAATTTTTAAGACCACTTACTGGAGATTGGCATGTTCCGACTTTTGTCTCCACCTTCCAGTCTCTCCGGGGCTCCAGATTCCAGAACAATTGCGAGTTTAAGGCCATGTTTGGTTCGTGGGAGAAGATGGAACTATTATACTATCAAAATGGATCTATCAGATTCAGCATCAGAAGTCAGAAGTCAGAACGTTGAAAAGGATGAAACTGCAAAGTATCGATGAGTTTTGGGGTCAGATTGCATGGAGTGAAGAGTTTCTGAGAGTCATAAATTGCAAAACTGCGTACTTCTTCAACAGAATAAGTCTTTACTCAATTCACCTGAAATTCTCTAAACATAACTAAACTGAACTGAATTAAAGTATAATTTTGTACTGCACAAATATGAACAGAACTGAATGGACATGAACTAAGCTACATACAACTGAAATTAAATTGAATTGAATTGAACCGAACCTAAGAGTTTCTCAGACTGATTGGCACTCGGTTAAGGTTTAGAGTTATCGGGATTTCTTAACCCAGGAATAGTAACCGGAGTTTTGAAAAGACAAAAAGGGGGACATAACTCAATGCCAAAACTAGCTTCCTAACCGAGTGCCAAATACTCCGACTATTTTTTTTAATTTTAAATCTACTATTACAATTACAATTATTCCATATTTTTCTAATTAATAATCAACTAAATACTCGCCCAAACCTCAATACAGATGAAATAATCACCCATTGTGGGGATCGAACCCACGACCTCTTGGATTAGGAATGTCTCAGCCAACCACTCGGTCACACCTGTTTCTGCTTAACGGTTAGGATATTTGTACCTTTTGTAGTAAGAGTTGTACTTAGCTATTAAACCATCTTTACCACCTATTCCCGGTCCCAATTATAATGCCACATTTTAACATTTTTAATGTCTCATTATAAATAACACATTTCTTATTTTTTTTAGTAACTGAATATTACTTAAAAAGGAGTAATATAATCATACATAACGTGTACTATATACTTATTAATTTAATAAAAGTGAAATCCGTAAAATTTAATTACTTATGTTTAACCTAGTGCAATTGCATTCACGGTCGTACTAGCACAAACGATAAGCTACGCATGTTCCCGTCACAAATATAAGCAGGAAGAAGATAACAAATCGTAAACACACATCAACAATATTAAAAGCAGGATTGGTAAGAATTTAGCAGAGGTGATTAACAGTCTTGAGATATACGAAGCGATTTGATGATGAATCGTGCGAACTCGAATCAAAAGACAATAAACTTGACACAATAAGAAAAGCTAAGTGTTGATATGCGTTCAGGGGTTCCTGAGAGTGATAGAATAATAAAAGATATGAAAAAGAAATAAGAACGGTGTTCAAGTTTTTTGCACCTTTCTCTCTTTTCCTTCATAGAACCGGTGGGATTTCCGGTTTAAATACCGGCTCTTTAGCGGTTCGATCTGGGACGATCCCAGTCCGAACTCCCATACGAGTTTTACTGTATTCAACCCATTCTGTTGTCCGAAATACGGTCCAAAGCTGGTTTTAAAACACAGGTTCAATAGGTAAAAAATCAAAAGTCCCACATCAATTCGTGTGGGAGCACTATAATTTATAACTTGCATCTCGCATGTTGAGAATTGTGTATTTATGACATGTGAGGCGGACTGTAACTCGCTAGTCGGGACTCGTGAGTTATGCATTTATTTTCCAACTTCTCGATCATTAATCTTTAAATTCTACTTGCGGATGCTGCTAATTTAAGTTGAGACCAATCCAAGACCATATGCAATAGCAATTGCCAAAATACACAAACCAATGTAGTCCCGCTTTACATGTTTTGCTTTAAAATGACTGAAATCTTCGTACTCCAAATACACTTCAGCTTTCTCCTCATTTGAGCCATTCTCACCATTTTGTTGTCGTAGATCATGACATAGGTGCTATATCTAGCCCAGTCGCCACCATGAGGCCTCCAAAATGTCCACACAAATCACCGTTTTTTCACATGAAACACGGAAACATCCGAAAACATAACAAAACACAAAATGGAGAAAAATACTAACAAAATAATGAATCTGAACAACGAGACACAAAAGGGTAAAGAATATCACATAAATATATAAAATTTTGTGTCACGTACTCTCTCCGTCCAAGGAGAAGCTTCCCATTGTATTTTTCGTCAACAAAATAAGAAAAACAAGTATTATATTGTACGTGGAGTAGTTGTAGTACTTTTTGGTGTGTTGTAATTAAATGATTGGATAAAGATTGGGGATCACATGTGTAAAAAAGGAAATGGGAAGCTTTGTATTAAACTACGAAAAAGGAAAGTGGGAAGCTATTGACTGGACGGGGAGTATTAAATTACATTTTGGTTTGTATAAAAGTCATGTGATAGGATACTTTATGATCTATGTAATAAACAAAAATTAAACATGGTGGAGAACTAAAAAGAAGAATAAATTTTAAAGGCAATGGCTTTATGATCCTTGTTTAATGACTCTAAAAATTTCAGTAATATACTTTTACTTTTACAATAATTCTGCTCCCTTTGAGTCTTTGCCCCAAAATAATGCTATAAGTTGGTAGCTAGAGAAAAATGAAGAAGGCCAAATTCAACAATTCATATATATTCCTACAATAATGCTCATGAGTTACAACAAGATATTTATCTACTTTCTCTTAATCATTATCACACTCGCCGGAGACTTTGAGTTTTCATCAGGATGCTTCTTTGATCCATATGTGAAGTTCAATGTTAACATCAAGAACAATCTCACTTCAACACCACCATTATTAGTGCATTGCAAGTCGAAAAATGATGATCTTAAAGAGCGCACGTTACAACGGGGAGAAAGTTTTAATTTTCGCTTCTGTAGCATACCCTGGACTACCTTATTCTTCTGCAACCTTCGTTGGGGTGATAAGCATAAGAGTTTTGTAGTTTTTAATGCGAAGCACATTCATTGCATTGATCGTGAATGTTATTGGTTTGCAAAGAATGATGGTATTTATCTTTTCGGAACAAAAATAAAGTATAATTGGGAGGTTTGATTTTTTGTACTTAAAAAAGTTGGGACAATGGAAAATATGGATACATGATAATAATAATAATATATGAAAATTTAGTGCATAAAACATCCCATGGTATTATAAATACCCTATAAATAATGAGTGAATCAGATCTTATACTCTGTTTAATTAGATTCTCTAATTATATGTAAGTAATTATTAAATACTCAATTACATTCAAGTCTAAAAAAGTTCCGTCCAGTCAATAGTTTCTCACTTTCCATTTTAGTAGTCCGTTACAAAACTTCTCATTTCCTTTTTTGGACATGTGGTCCCCAATCTTTCTCCACTCATTTAATTACAACACACTAAAAAGTACTTCCACTACCTTCAATTATAATATAATAATCAAAACCTTATTTTGTTGACTAAAACACAAGTGGGAAGCTTGTGCTTGGACGGATGGAGTACATTTTTAAAATTTATTAACTAAACAACCAAACATATAAAAAGTTTGCCATTTAAAAAAAAAAGATAATAAAGAGGTTAGAATGTCACCTTTATGGAAAATGATTCTTACAACTTCAGTCTGTAATAAATTTATCAAACATATCTCAAAAAAAAAAAAAGTTTATCAAACATCATCTATATCCCATCAAATTTGACAATATATAACTGGCACTGACATAAATCAATTATATAGTTTTATACTTGCGAAGTGACCAATATATATTTATGTGTTTACCCCTAACAGACTGTCGACATCTTTAAAACTCGTCCATGTGAATTATCCATATATGTTTCTACATTAAATTATTTGAGTTAAGTGATATGTTACACCTAACTTTTGCGGTCGTTTAATATTGCCCTGTACACACACCCACTCTTCCTTCCATTAAAATGGGTCTCCATTTCTTGTCTTTTTCCATGCCAATTTTCACTTCTAATCCCAAATGGATTTCTCTCATCACATGATCAAATATGCTGACAAACCCAGGGATGCGTTTACTCTTGAGTTACTGACTTACTATTCAAGTTATATAGTAACCAGTTACCCGATCACCCGCGTGATACCATTAATATTTTTATACGTGTACACAATTCAACATTTCAACTTAAAAGTCGTGAAATATAATTTACAACGGTATTTATATTTTCAATGAATAAAATGTTTTATTGAGTAAAATTGTACATAAGTTTTTAGTATAATAAGACAAAAATATATAATAACTTATCATATTAATAAGTTTTAGTTTTAGTAATAGTGTACAAAATCCACAGATATTTGTAACTTAAAAAAAGTTTGTATAGTGGGCTAGTGGCCAAAACATCTATTATTAGAAAAATAATTTTGTTCATACTTTGTAAATAATTTAGCTTCTTTTTCTATTATTTGTAAAATCTATCCTTAAATTGTGGTAACTACTCATCCATGAACTAACTACTCTTGTATTAGTAGTAGAAGAGGCATAAAAAGATAGGAAAAAAAAAAGAAAAAAAAGGAAGTAGTGGATGTGATACTCCACAACTACTTTTTACATTTCTCTTAGAATTAGTAAGAGATACTACTCCAAGGCCGAGGCTAGGCTAAGCACACTTATCATATGGTTGGATTCTCGAAAAGGAAGATGTATTTTATTGGTATGATTACGTATCGTTCTCAATTCAGTTAAGCCAACTCTTTAAAACTCTGAAATATTCCATTCAAACCCCTAAATTGTGTGACGTAACAGCCACGCCTCCCAACCGTTATCCCTTTGTGACTTTTGAATTAACCTGTTTGTGATACCATTTGTTACGACACAATCCCTTGTGAGTTTGCACGACTATTCATGAGATGCTTTCAAGGTGAAATGTTGGCATCATAAACCAACACATATCTTGATCGCACACTTTGTCATTATTGTACACATACCAATAGAACTTTTCATCGGGTCACCCATTCTCAGACTACTTGAGTCGAAGCAAAATTACTCTTAAAGTTCTTATAAGTGACTTCGCGAAAGAAAAGTGACCATTTAAACTCATTTAAACTCTATAATACGTTAGAGCACTCGAATCACATTATTGTACATTATTGTACCGCAGTTAAAAATGACTAATGATTTAGTTTTGCACCAAAAGATTCAGACTAAGGCAACAACCTTGAAATTGTACTCCATGGAAAAAGAAGAAGCAAAAAATGATTGATTTTTATCCAGCAAACCTTGAGTACTTGACAAGACGAGAATGAAGATATAACACGGCATGAGTAACCCACATGGTTAAATAAATACAGTGGGACAATGTTTACCTACTTCAGTCACCTCTATTTTCTTCTAAACATGTCTATGCTATCTCACAAGATCTGTAAAAAATAACATAACATTTACAACATATACCAAATCGAACCACTAGAATTAGTTCATTCGTCACTTATCTAAGTTAGTACAAGATAATATAAAATCCTGTCTTCGCCCCTGCCCGTTACTACTTGCCTGTAATTAACATCTACCTTGTGTAGAATGCAGATTTTCTGTAAAATTTTGGGATTTTTGCAGATTTTCTTTGTGTAGAATGCAGAAGAGATGGTCCCAATGAGTTATTTTCCAGCTACCTAGCTTGTTCTTTTGTCCAAGCTCGGGGGGGTTACTTTGGCCTTGAGAAAAAATGTTACATGTGGCGGCTAGTTACTGATGTGGGTCTCAAACTCTCTAGAACAGTATATTTACATCTAATTTTTCATCCTCTTAAATTGAATTTCACTTTTAGGTGCCCACAAGCCCACAAGAACTTCAGATTCTGCCCCCAATGTACAAATCTCCCCAACTTTATCAGCTTACAAAAAGTAGTTGCACATTATATGATGATGATCATTCAAATGCTGCTAGTACTATCTGATGATCATTCAACTTATCAGAAATCGTTTGCGAATAAGTTTCGAGTCGGTTAATGTAACTATGTAGTAACAAGATTATGAAACAGAGGTACTCTAGAAGTAATGCTGGAGTCTAGAAGTAAAACTAACTAAATAGGAGTAGTTTAAACTGCGTGCAGAATCTTACTTTTGTTTGATTAAATGAGATTTGCTACAATAAATATGGTTCATGTTGTTAGACATGAGACCAAATTTTAAGTGTTGCTAGCTAGCTAGTACTGCATTTGAAAGACATTAATCAACATAATATATGTTGATAAAGACAGAATGATTTGACTAATTAAATTGCTCAATGCAAGTGCATACTTGTGATAACAATTTGGCAATCAATTTAAAAAGGGGGAGCTTATCAACATCAAGGATTATGAGGGTTGATTTCAAGCAGAAAACACATGCAGACACTAAAGATAGGCACACAGTGATGTAACAACAAAAGTTTGGTCCATATTAGCTTCACTTTGTTGATTCTGTTAATTGATTACTGATGTATATATAGATATCTTTGTGATTGAAGATTGATGATGACCTAATAGCATGTTGTTTGTTAACTACGTCGTGATCAACGTGGTAGGGTTCGTTATGCGAGGGGTTGTAGCAACGCTTATGCGAGGTTGGTAGGGTTCATTATGCGAGGGGTTGTAGCATCGTTTATGTGAGGTTTGTAGGGACGCGCGTGTGATCAATGTGGTAACATTACTGTAAATCTTTCATTTGCATAATCTTGAATCTGCCTTTAAAAGAAAGAAAATTAAAATAGAATATGAGATGGATTATTGTCATGTACTACACTGTCCCAGATGTTAATTTACCAGTCCACCAGTCATGCACAGCAAAACAAACCTATAGTTTCATTTTTCACATGGTATTTTCAGTAATAGTCATCAAGACTTATAAGAAAGCATAGCTTAATGATTCCTTAAAATTCCACCAGTTATGCAGTTATATATGTTCTTAGTAGTTCTTACTTAGCAGTTTTCGTACTCGTATTTCCTCTCGTATGTGATTTATACACATTTCGTATTACCAATGTCTGATCATATCCTATCCTTGTCAGTGAAACAGAAGGTCAAGGTCAATTCTACTCTGTAGTAACTTAGTGACAAATTCATTAGACATGGGGCATGGGGTATGAGCCACACCATTCAATAAGAAGGGCCTCAACAATATCTCCAAACCTTATATATATGAGCCCCATGCATGTCCAGATCATTCACAAATCACACTCCTAAGTCTATTCTTTCATTCAACTCCAGAAAGTTTGTTGCTAACTAGCTAAAGTGACCTTTTCTTTTCATCACAATGGCAGGCTCCATTTCATCAGTATGCCTATCTTTGATCCTAGTTTTGCTATCATTTGCTTCATTGGCTCACCAAGCCAATGCAAGAGCTTTCTTCGTGTTTGGTGACTCGCTTGTCGATAATGGCAACAATAACTACCTGATCACAACTGCACGAGCCGACTCCCCACCATATGGTATTGATTACCCTAGCCACCGTCCCACAGGACGCTTCTCCAATGGCCTCAACATCCCCGATCTCATTAGTAGGAAACCAAACTTTCAAAAACTGTGAACTTTTTGTACATAATATAACATGTTTCTCTGTTTCTTAACGTTGAGTATATGATCATTTGTTGTATAGGTGAGCAAATGGGGAATGAATCACCTATGCCATACTTGAGCCCTTTCCTCAAGGGTGATAATCTTCTCAATGGGGCTAACTTTGCTTCTGCAGGCGTCGGAGTTCTGAACGACACTGGAATCCAATTCGTAAGCTAGCCTTGCAAACACTCCGTAGTAAACAGAACACTATATCAAACCATAAGTTGCAACATATAAGCTACTGCAAACATCAACATAATATATATATACTAGCTTCGTATGCGAAAAATACACAGAATAAGTTCAGCATTTTACATAATCACTTTTTGTTGGAACTTCTTTTAATACATAGCATGAGTCACTATTCACTAATCAATGTTCTCCTAAAGAGGAAAATTAGTACAAATGGAACTCTTACAATTATCATAGGCATATCTAGTATGTCTACTGTCTACTGTTTTGAATGAAATATTCTGTTTCCAGATTAAGCAACAAATACATTCAATTGCAAATTACTTGATCTATACTTGCCTCACTAAATTGTTATCAGGGACGGTGCAAGAATTGAAATTCAGGGTCCGATATTTTAGAAATTTAGATTGGGCGAAATGTTAGAAATGTCGCACCATTGATGTTACTGTGTGAATTAATAACATGAATTCAATTTTATGGGAATACTATTGTACTGTGAACTTCTACTATGAACATGGCAGTAACTAATAGTACTAAACTTACACCATTTATTTGATAAGTTACAATGATATACACATTGCAGCTTAATATCATTCGCATCGGCAAACAAATCGAGTACTTCCAGCAATATCAGACACGTGTATCCGGCCTGATCGGGGAAGCACGAACTCAAGAACTGGTGAACCAAGCCCTGGTGCTCATCACTCTAGGTGGGAATGATTTTGTTAACAACTACTATCTGGTGCCATTTTCAGCAAGGTCTCGACAGTTCTCTCTGCCTGACTACGTTCGCTATGTCATTTCTGAGTATCGCAAGGTTTTGCAGGTAACTTAACTTGTCCTATGTTTCAATTTAAACTGGCAGTATATACAATGTAGTCATAGTGTTTCAAGATATGCTACCGACAAGACAAAGAACTGGTAAGTTAGTACTTGAAGTCTTGAACAGAACAGAACAGAACAGATATCAATCTGCTATAAATTATGATCCATGATTGGTTGGTGAAATAGACAACACTGAATTATCAGATCTGTTTAAATTGATGAGACAATTCGAAACTTGCTAGCATGTGACCCTGTAAAATGGCTGTAATAGATGCTAAAGCTGATGAGACCACATTTATTAACTTGTACAGCTCCACAACCAACCCGGAAACGATAATCAGGGACCAGATCATCGTGAACTTGCAATGTACAACACATTAAAGCATCTCAATACATTATCTTAGGATCACGATTGCCTTAAACGTTATAAACCGAACATTACTTTATTACCATCACAGGTTAATTATCTGCTACATATTGACTGTGCTTGTGAAAAAAGGCCTATTAGCACTTAGTGTCATATTTCATTTTTCTACAATGCAGAAGTTGTATGATCTGGGGGCAAGGAAGGTCCTAGTGACAGGAACCGGGCCAATGGGATGTGTGCCGGCAGAGTTGGCACAGAGGAGCAGGGCAGGGGAATGTGCGGCCGAGCTGATGCGTGCTGCCGCACTGTACAACCCTCAGTTAACTAGCATGCTAAACAGCCTTAACAGTGACATTGGATCTGATGTGTTTGTTGCTGCTAACACAAACCAAATGAATGCGGATTTCATTTCCAACCCTCAGCAATTCGGTATGTCCAACATTTCGTACATACATACTTACCTAGACACGTCTGTAAGAGAATTAATATAAATGAACAATTTCCACATTTAAAAGTTCGAACTTCATAAATGTTCAGTTATCGTGACTAAATATGCGATGTGATTGGGCAGGGTTTGTGACATCAAAGCTCGCGTGTTGTGGACAAGGCCCATACAATGGGGTTGGGCTCTGCACATCGTTATCCAACCTGTGCCCGAACAGAGATCTCTACGTATTCTGGGACCCGTTCCACCCATCAGAAAGGGCTAACAGAATTATAGTCCAGCAAATTCTGACCGGTGACAACAAGTACATGACTCCCATGAATCTCAGCACTATCTTGGCAATGGAATCCTTTACCTGAACAAGTCGATTCAATAGCATCTTGGTGTGTTTTCTAGTCTGAAGAATTTGAGCAGTTTCAGTTTGAAGCTAGAGGTGTGTGATTTTAATAAGTTCTAAGGTTGTGTTTCGCTTAGTAGCCTTAATAATTCGTGTGTAGTAGTGATTTTTGGTCGCGAAGAAGATCGTATTTGTCAGCAATTGTGGATGTTCGTTGTTAGTGAATGTTTTCAGTGTTCGATTTTAGTACTCTCATATATCTACATTGTTCTTTTTTTGTATGGTAATGTTTATTTTCCTCTTCTTCATCTACTTGGAAACAAAGTTTCAGAACCTTGAATAATCTGAGTCCATAAAACGAATCATAGTTGGCGAACTGATGGGTTTCCGTTCCTGGGCTAACTAATGGGCTCTCAAATCCAGAATCCAGCCCATTTTCCTGAACCAAAAGCAGCTAAATTTTGCTCAAGTGTAGTACACTTATTGCATTCAGTTGAATTAGCTTTCTCTTGATTCTCAATAAATGCATGCCAACTGACTTTTCACCTAATTTCCTAACAAAACATCTGATCTTTAAATGAAAAAAATAAAATAAAATGAGATCCAGTTTGCTTGAATCTACTTTCTCAAATAGAAAATAAAGAAAAACACAATCTTCATATTTCCAAAAGAAAAGCATGCTGGATAAAGTTCGTATTAATCTCAGTCACACTTTGAAAGTGTTTCTGTGCATTATATGCTCGGCTCGCATAGCCTATCTCACTAGCCACTATGATATCATCGTGACATGATACTTTTTTATTGGTCAAAGGGGAAGTAGCTTTTCTAGTTTCATTTTTCCATTTTTACAATGAGTTAAAACTTTTAACAAGTTCTTGATCACTCTGTAATTACATAGCTTCATTAAAGTAACTCATAGGCCTGAGATTCGGGCGGGTATTTGGGTTTCTGGGTATTCGGTTTCGGGTGTTCGGGTAATCGGGTATCAGTTTGGGTACCCGTTCTGCTGTCCATAATTTTGATACCCGAATACCCGGTACCCGAATACCCGAAAAAAATCGGGTTTGGGACGGGTAACCCGAAATATTAACATGTAATCATGGAGCGTTTCCTTAGAATTCATAATTTTTAAATCAAATAAACAGCAACATTCTATCAAAACTATAATTAAAACTTTCCGATCAAATTCAGATGGCAACAAAACAGGATTAATCAAATTTGAAATATTCATTCAAAAAAATTGAAACTATAGTGTAGAATAGTTCACCAATGAAGACCCTAACAATCAAATCAATTCAAACAGAAACAGCCTATCTACAGAAGAAAATGGGAATAAAGAAAGCTAGAACAAAAGAGAGAAGATACAGAGAGCTCCAGCACCAAGAGCAGAAGAAGTCTGAGGCATTTCTCCCATGTAAAAACCTCCAAAACTGATGGATAGGCTGAAGTTGTCACTCTTAATCATTTGTCACTCTTAATCATTTTCAATTGGTTGATGGGAATGATTTATTTGAATAAGCAGTAGCCGATTTCTATTGAGGAAAGAAGTTTAGGGTTTCATCTTTTGGCTTAGTGGAGAAGAAAGAAGTTTAATGAGTTAGACCAAACAAAAACCAAATACCCGTATTACCCAATATTTTAAACCCGAAGCCCGCCCGTCTATTTCGGGTTAGTGTCCAATTTGTCCAATACTACACTATTGTTCAATGGTCAGGCCCAAAACAGTTAAAATGGTTGGTTTTATGGGTACCCATAATGACCCGTCCAGATCCCCAGCCCTAGTAACTCAAGTTGCTATCTATTCCTCAAGTGCATTGCTGAAGATGGAAACTGAGTAGAGATATTTTGGCAAGATGAATATATTTATTTGTATATTATTCTTCTGCACCACAAATACAGGTAATAAGATGGCATAGGTGCTCCAGAAATGGCAGCGCAGCTGGTATTGGTGGTACTATAACTGTGAATTGAAGACCCTCATAAATGATACAGTTATGTACACATGACATACTACTACTATCACAAGCCCAATTAAGACATGTCATCTTCACTTGTATTTTCCAGCTGCCTCTTTATATGCCCCTCTAGCTACTCTGGATTGTATGTTATTGTATTTACAGATAAACATAAAGTTGAAATGCATACTGCTATTCAATGCCATAGTTCTACAGCAGTACAGTAAAAAAACTCACCAGTGCAATATACTAAAGTTAATCAATGGTATTAGTACAGATTAGAAACTTGAACATGTGATCAAGATGATAGTGTTTACATGACCGGAAAATGTTGGTCTGAAACTCGAACAAGGAAAATGCAAAAACAGAATTGTACTCTGAGGCCTAGGGTTGTATTAGTTTGTACAAAATATATACACATACTTTGATGTTGTGAGCTTGTCCAGGAATATATGTAGTCTTTCAACATAACATATGCTGATGATTAGAAATTCATGTGCAATTGAATCAACACTAAATTGTGTTTGCCCTGAACAGACACCAATAAAATCTGTATATATGGTAGATGAGAATTTATTTCATTTTTCTTCCACTATAGTGCATTCATTGTGTTGCATGTTCTTTTTTGTAAATGCACTGAATTTTAGTATAGTAGTAGTATTATTTTTTCTTTAATATTGGACCATAACCTGTCATTGTTTTGCTTAAAATCTTTGTTCTCTAACCAATTAATTTTGATTTCCAGGACGATATTAGATACAAGGTTTACAATTTTAATAGGTTAACATTTGCCTATGAAGATCCAATTTAGAACACAAGTCATATCAACAAGATTGATATTGTCCATATCACAATATTAATTCCTAATGATTTTGGCAGTTGGGTTAATATCCACCCACTGACAAAAGAACCAGTTAATTGCCAATGAGATCTCCTCTAGCCCCAACCAGAGAATGAGGCTGATGCATACATTTAGGTTACTATTATGAGAATTAGATTTTGTTAAACAATTAAAGTCTTATGATTTTTTAAAAAAAAACGATAAAAAAAACTTATATATAAAAAATGAGGTTCATATGTACAAATGTCCACCATAAATCCACCGTAACCTCCAATTTAAACCACAAAATGTTCACGATGTCACAACCACACGACCTAAACCACCTAAACCGTTATCGGGGAAATGAAGAATGTACGGACTTTGCCTCCTTAAAAACCTTACGTGGTGAAAACCCAACGGCCCACGCAAGGAAAAAAAATTACAGCAATTCGACGCATGCCCCGAAACGTCGCCACCCGAACCAATCTACTGGAATCCTCCAAGCCATAGAAACAGAAAAGTCTTATGTTGAACTGAATAATGCATTACCTATAAGAAAACATGTTTTAATATTTTATGTTTACTAAGTGTTTTAAGAGTAATACAACGCGGTCGAGTAGTAAGGGTTTTGGGGAAGCATGAGAGAGGTCGGGTGTTCGAACCGCAATAGAGACATAATGATGTGTAGTTATATATGGAGTTGTATGGTCGATATAGGCGTATATGTAGTTATATAAGGTGGCATGTTGGCGTTTCAAAAAAAAAAGTAATAATACGCGTATAAATACTCATATACATTTGGGTAGGTGGATGGTGAAAATTATTGTTTAGTTTTCAATCAAGAATTTTAATGGTTAAATAGATTTTATTAATACTCTGATTGAAAATCAAAAGTCTATCCTAGGTTCTCTCTTGATCACCTAGCTAGTTTTTAGCTAGTTACTGAACCAACTATTAATAAAAAGTAGAAATTATCAAAAATAATTTGACAATAATTGGAAAAGCAAGAGTAAAAGTTGACCCCAAATAGTAAAATTGTGATGCATGATAGGAATAATAATTACAATATAATTATTTTTCTTCTCAAAACAACTGTCCAATTAAATACTGAGGGTCACTGGTTTACTGGCTTTGAGCCTTTAGCGACCTATTCTTGTCCTTTCACCACTAATTGCACACCATGCTGTTAGTTGGCATTCATGCATATATAGAGGTCACCAGTTCACTCACCATTTCAAGCAAAAACACACATCTCCCTTTACACAAGAATCTTTAACTTTCTCTTGCACAAAACAGTCTAAATCCGGTTCTTTTGTTAGACCAAGAAAAATGGCTAACTTTGCGTGCATGTTCTTTCTTGTTTTAGCCTTGGCGAACTTGAGGGTTCGTGTAGATGCCAGGGCGTTCTTCGTGTTCGGAGATTCGTTGGTGGACAATGGCAATAACAACTACTTGGCGACTACGGCTAGGGCCGACGCTCCGCCCTACGGAATCGACTACCCAACGCATCGCCCTACCGGCCGATTCTCCAACGGCCTCAACATCCCTGATCTCATCAGTAATATATCTATCCTCTCTCTTTTTTTTTCTTTTTCTTTTTTTTTTTATGAGCAAAATGTACGTTTTTTGTTGAAGTTAAATTTTAATCAAAACATGTTTTAGAAGTCAAAGCTTACGCCATGAACTGTATTAGTAAACGCAGAAAAATAGATTAAACGTGAGTAAAATGACAAATGCAGCTTTGAATTTTCCTCGAAAAACACCCTGGACGGGTGGGGTAGTGTCTGGTAGTCTATATTATTGTATCGTGTTTGTACCTTCGTAAATTAAATGCGGGTAAATAATAGCCATTGTTTGTGATGTGTAGGTGAACGGATAGGAGCTGAAGCAACATTGCCTTACTTGAGCCCAGAACTCAGGGGTGATAAGCTTCTTGTTGGTGCAAACTTTGCCTCTGCTGGGGTTGGTGTGCTTAATGACACTGGTGTCCAGTTTGTAAGTTACCAATTTTTTCACCTAATTACTTTTAATCTATTTATTTTACATTTATTACACAAAAATAATTCACTCATGAATTATACATTTGGGCTAGATGAAGTATATGTACTATGTACCATTCTATTGTTGTATGTACACCTTCATATCATCTTTATCCTAATCATTTAATGCTAAATTATATATACAAGGACTTAAAATAGTATAGAATTTATTGGAGATAGGGGCATTTAATGACATAAATTTCTAAATTTCCAAAAAAATTATTCAAACAGTTGGGTAGATTTCAAATCTGGTAATATACTATTGTGATTTCTAATTTACCTTGAGCTAATAAATGATACTGCTGGTTCTACTCTGTAATTGTCAAATATGTAATGCGTTTTCTAGCTATTTGCAGTAACAACAAATAAAAAGAAATCGAAGTTTCGTATATGATTTTTTTTTCGTATATGATTTTTGTTAAGGTGTAAATGAGGAACCATTATTAATTCTTATTTTGTCGTTTAAAATATTTCGTATTCAGGTTAACATAATCAGAATTGGAGCACAAATGGACTATTTCAGACAATACCAACAAAGAGTGGCTGCATTGATCGGAGCATCAGCAACTCAACAGCTAGTCCAAGACTCATTAACTCTTATCACATTAGGGGGAAATGATTTTGTGAACAACTACTTCTTGGTGCCCTACTCCGCCAGGTCTCGCCAATATGCCCTCCAGGACTATGTTCCCTTCGTTGTTTCCGAGTATAAGAAAGTGTTGCAGGTAAATTATCGACATCGGAAAATTCTTAACTAGATCAGATCTACGATTAATTCATAATTATTTTAAACTAATTCAATTGCCACTGTACAGAGACTATACAGCCTTGGATTACGTCGCGTAATCGTGACAGGGACCGGGCCATTGGGATGTGTGCCTGCTGAGTTGGCACAACACAGCCGACGTGGCGAATGCGCCGCAGAATTACAGCGGGCTTCTGCACTGTTCAACCCCCAACTCGCCCAAATGATCGTTCAGCTTAACCAAGAACTTGGCGCTGATGTCTTTATTGCAGCTAACACCAACCAAATGCACCTCAACTTCATTACCAATCCACAAGCTTTTGGTACCAACATTTATTTGCCCCCTACTTATTGACAAATGAGTTACATATCTATACTACTACGAAAAATTATTACCTATACCAGATTTACGAAAGAATTTAATTACAAGGATTTAAATCATCAAACTAACAACCATTCTGGTATGTGATGCAGGATTTCAAAACTCGCAGATAGCATGCTGCGGCCAAGGTCCGTACAATGGGGTCGGGCTTTGCACCCCGTTATCCAACCTGTGCCCTGACAGAAATGTCCTCGTGTTCTGGGATCCGTTCCATCCATCCGAAAGGGCTAACAGAATCATCGTCGATGAGATCTTCTCTGGATCACAAGAGATGATGCACCCAATGAACCTGAGCACCATAATGGCTTTGGACACAAAGGTCTGATTGGGTGTTACCAGACTTGCTGTTTTTGGTGGAGTGATTGTGATAATGTGGTGAATGCCATGCTTCTAAAAATAGTAGGAGCTTCATTAATAAGGTCTTTTATCTTACTTTCAGTGTAATGTCATGATAGAGTCTTGAGTATTTTACTTTTAGTTTGCTACATTATAGTATCCCTTGTTTTCAGTTTCATAGTGTTGGTTGTCAATCCATGTAAGGACATTTTCTTCTCAATTGTGAGGTCATATAACAACTGCAAATGACTTATAAACCCCATTTCGCTCGTCATTGTTGATCTCGTCACAAATTACTACAGCTCTACACCTTACTTATGTTTAACAAAACTAGTTGATACTTAATCGTTATGTTTAACACAACCTTATTCGGTTTATTGAGGGATTACCATCTAATTAAAATGTAAATACCCAACTACCACATGATCAACACTTAAGTACATTTACGCTATAAATTTTGGAACCTATTTTTCTCGACATATTATTTGAATACTCCATGTTGGACTACTCGTTTCACAGGTTGAACCAATCAGCTTGCCAGAGATATTAGTTCTGCTGCATACCAGACTCTATTTCAGAACCTAAAAAACTTTCTGCACTGTATATATTGTACGAAAAGTTTACAAGTCTATTCGCTCCTCTTCTATAATTTTTTACGTGACTATCTGGACCAACCACTCTGGTTTTTTAAACATAAATTTTGGATTACATATATTAACAAATTAATTAAAAGATAGACAATTCAGATGTGGACCTATGTAACCAAATTATCATCACTCTGCAACCACTACAAGCGTTTGGTTCTAAAGAGAAAGTTAATTATGAATCATAAGTACATATCTACTCACCAACAACAATTAGCCACTCTAATTAAAATTTATCTAGTGAACTAATAATGCTTGAGATGATAAGAAGTCTATGGTCATCCCAACATTAGAGGTGGTTAGAAATCATATCTCCCACATGCATATTCTCCACAATCTTGATAAACGTTGGTACGACCGTTAACATGGACTGCCCTAGCATCATGAGCCGACTGGAATCTCCTCACAGAAGCTTGACTAGGGCTGAATTGTCACCCCGTACGCCCTCACTCTCGGCCGCACCACCTTGCTCGGAGTTGGACATATTACACGTAGGGATGGGTCAAGATTTTACTCTTCTAGCTCTTAAGGAACTCGTTCTAACTTCTCATTCATTGTGGTATCCTCGGTTGGGTTTCGAGTAGCTCCCTTCATTGGGCAATAGTTCATTGTGGTAGAAGAGTTTTCGTCTCCCTAACACGAATTAATCTCGCACCTAGAACTGGAGGTGAACTATTTTCAGAAACGTAGACTTCGGTTTACAAGTTTGGTATGGGGGGTTGTTTTGGCGTTGGACTATTGTGTACTAATTGGCTTGGTGTGAGCTTCTTCTAATTATGGGTGTGGAGGGTTTAGATGTAGTCTTCTTAGTGTGTCATATTGGATTAGCTATTGGGTTCAGTTTGTAGAGTTTCATGAGTGCCTTTCTTTTTTATTAGGTTTGGTTATATTCCTCTTACCTGTGTATTTTGGCTACCGTTTAGAGGTACGAGTTTTATTCTTGATCGGGCTAGTCTTTCACACCTCATCGTGGGTTAAAAGGAACCTGATTGTTCTTGGGACTAGTTCTACTCTGACCCAGACCCCTTCTAGATCGTACTTTTTCGGTGGAGGATTAGATAGGTTGAGTTGCTCGTGCAATTCTTTTGCACAATCTTACTTGTATATAAACTCGATATTAATACAATTTTTGCCGTTTCCGAAAAAAATAAAACGTTGGTATGACCGTAAGAGAGTATAAGTGAGAGAGACTGCGGGAGGATGGAGGATTTGGAGAACCGTGAATTTCTTTTGTATTGTTCAATAATTTTCATTACATATCGTAATAGAACAAGAGCAATCTAGGTTGGTGTATGCGCACGCTAACTTTTTTTAATTTTGAAACGACAAAGGGGGTGGACTCTAAATTTAATGCAACTTTAAAAGCTTTTAAAACATCTAGAGGATTATTAGAGTGTTTACTTCGGCTTCTTGCTACATCTTATACCAAAAAAATAACCCAAAAAAAACAATTAAGTAATTATTACCTATACCCCTGCTGGATCGCCACTTCTCATCCAAATCTCATTAAATAAAACTACAATTAAGTTCTAAATCCAATTTTTAATATACAACAACAAACGCTATCTTTATTATTTGGACTAAATTAATAGATTTTTTTATTGTAACTGTTTTAATTTTCTGGATACA